>JACGAQ010001316.1:0-63475 GCA_014119065.1 Orius insidiosus | reverse complement strand
TGCCGGATATAATTGGTTATGAGCATGTGCAGTCTAATGAGTTGCACACACACAACCAAGACACACTTTCCAACCAGAAAAGCCTCAACGGTAAACCTCTTTACACGCGTATCAAGTGTCTTCCTAAGAATAAGATACAACATTTTGAATTACATACTGTCTTTTAAAATACTCCTTCTCTTTCACTTAATGAAATTCTACTTCGTTTTATTTACTCTCTCCACAATAAAAGACATTTCACCACTTTCAAAAAGTAATGAATTTATTTTTAACACATAATCTATTTAAATGAAAAACTTTTGTAGAGTTCACACCATTAAAAAAAAAATAAAATAAATATCAAAAGTCTGTAGAGTAACCGAATCCTTAAATAAGTATCAGACATGATGTCTAGTAGGTACCTACCTTATAAAAACAACTGCAATGAAGATTTAGCCTCACCTTTTTTCCTACTACTGTTTTCAGAGTTCATAGGTACACATAGGAAACTGAAGAACCCAAACTTATAGGATGAACAGGTGGCTACCCGTTAACGTGTACAGTTAAGTTTACTCATAATGAGTCAATTTTCCCGGCCTTACCTAAACTTGAGTACTTCAGTCATCAACCGCTTGTGGCGCTAGTTCACCGGAACAAAACGAGAGAATCTACGGATAGATAATCCCCATGATTTTCAAGTACGCGTTGAATAAAACGTAGCTGATCCTCTCCATTTTCTTAAGTCACGCGAATTCTTATTAGTTTTAAGCAAAAGTTTTATACCTCGTGATAAATTAGAGGTCGTAAAACCGTGTTTTACGGTTTGTGACGAATGGAAAAATTCTCAACAATGTCTCGCCTTTCTTTAACTTAATCCGTTTAACATAATTTTAAGAAGCAAGAAGACCAAGTCCACTCTCCTGTGAAGTCAGTTTATTATATGAGTTTTACCAACAGACCCCCTCTGTTCAAAAATTTTACAGGACTTTTTTAACCCTTTTTCTCCAATTAGTAAATCGCACTTTCTATATTTTCAATAATCGCGATACAAGTCTTTTCATTCCAGAAGCGTTTTTTCTAATTAGATTTCCAATTAAGTGTATTTTTTCCTTTTCAAACTTTTGCCTTTCAATACGATTTTTTTTCTTTCTTCAAAACCCTATTCAATTCAGTAGGTAGGTATATATTATCTGTCTGAAAACCATTTCTATCTAAAATGTCTTTCACCTTCTTGCTTAAATATAATTAATTTGTCTCTTTTAGAATAAATGATATCCCATTGAATTGGCTATAAAAGAAATTGAAAAGAATTGAGGGAGATGTGTGCCTTTGATAGGGTTTATAAATGGGAAGAAACGAGTGATTCTAAGCTTCTCATTTTCGTACTATAACATGAGATAATCGATATTGAAATGGGACCAAAATTATTATCATTCGTTGATACATAGTAACGTCAAGATGCTTCAGTGCTTATCCTCCTGCTGAAGTAGAGTAAACGTCCACAAAAACTCAGCAGTAGCTCTTTAAAAAATAAAAAAAACTGCTTTTTGAAAAAATGATCAAGTTTTTTTTGTCATTCGATGAAAATTGAAATTCGATATTATTATTATAAAATATTTTTATTTTTGGGTTTCATTTTTGTGTTTAGATTGCTATCGGCTTTGTTTTTTGCATAATAGATATTGAAATAAAGGTTGAAATGTCGAGAATGGTAGGCGGGGATGTTGTCAAGGTGAATCGGTTGATTTTGACGTGTATCATAACATAAGTAACTTATACGTTTCTTCTCACAGCGTGGCTCCGTCATGTACGATTTCAACTCGAGATACCCCCGCGATATTAGCCTTCGGTTATATTTATTGGAGGCCTCGAAAAACGCCGATGGAAAATTCTCTCGTGTGTTAATGGAGTCGGTGTCAATGTAGGTATGTGGGGAGGCTCGGTGGGTGAGCTTGCACGAACATATTCTAATTAAAGGTTAGTTTTGACATGGGCAGCGTCTATCTCGAACCGTTCTGACTGACAAATCGATTACAGTTTCCAATTATTGTGAAGGAGAATGCACGCCCCGGACCCTTCTCAATCGCCCTCCTCTACCACCACAATCTCCCGCTCACACAAACAACATATAAAAAATATATTAATATAGCTCATCGTTCTTCCTATTAGAATAATTTGAGCTCGATATGCTGTCTGGTTTCTGACATATCTAACATGAACAATAACTATAGATTACATGCCTTCAGGAGATACCCACACTCATACAACCTATTAGCATTTGATTCCCCGTTATCCCCTATCTCTCTGTTATACATTCGACTGTTTCATCCAATAATCAAAACTTTGAACGTATCACCGAAAGCCTTTTGATTACACCACCTTGTTATCTTCCACGCTCCAACTCATTAAAAATTAAACACAAAAATCTCCATATTATATTGAAAACGTGATGAGTGATGACTGCATTTTACTCAGATCCAAAACCGAGTCAACTTTATGGGCCAGTCAATCAAATACTTTCCTATTTTGTTTAATAATATAGTTAATTCCACGTCTGACCTTTTACGGTTTGATATTTAAGGAGAGTAAAAGCACGACCGATATCTTGACGTATCCTAAACTTTTACTTTTTTTTGGCGATCCTCCCTACTTACCATGAAAATGCCAATTTCCCCTTTGGCTTCTGATTAAATAAGGTACTTTTGCACATTAAATTAGAGCTTATTTGCGCAAGTAAATTACCTTTTTTTTATCACTCTTCCTCAATCATTTTCCTGCACCACCCACCTTTTTTCTCACGAAAAACGAAGAACAGACTCAGCGTACTCGGAATCCAAAGGAGCCACGTTTTTCTTCACAGACGATTTCGCCGCTCTTTGATCATTTTGACTTTTCAAAAATGGTGGCAATAGACATGGTCTATAAAAATACAGAAGTCGAAAGAACAAATTATTATTCGGTTCCTTTGTTCTATTTTTCTTATTGTGTGATTTATTTTTTAAAAACAAACATGGGAGCCTTGGAAGTATTATTTATATTCTGGTCACACGTGCATATATTTTTTTATCAACCTACCTTGAACACTACTTTTAAAGGTACAAGCTGAACGTTTGTTTTATTAGAAGAAATCCAATCTGATAAATCCGCTTTGGGACTTGAATTCAAAACGTATTGGCAACTTTCCCAAACTTTTTTTTGTCGGGGTTTCTTTGAGTTTTGGGAAAACGGCTATTTTGTCTGATTAGTAATTTAGGGAAACGATTATAATATTAACACTTAACCGAGGGCAAATCTGAATAGATTAAACAATGGGTGATTCAGAAGGGGCCTTTAATCCTACAGGTGTTATTGGGTCACCTAACCGGATAATAAGCTGATTAAGTGGCAGTTTAATTCCAGATTCCCGAAGGATATTTGCAATTTCCCGACTGGAAGCCAGTTTCATCAAGTAATTGTTTCTCCGTGTTACAAATCCTTTCCTTAATACGCCCCGTAGCGAAGGAATGTTGTTTACAAGTGAAATTTACACCTTTTGTCTTTAAAGTGATGAGAATTCTTAGGACGCCCTAGAACTCGACTCTCTCGTAAGCTAGATTGAGTTAAGTTAACCGCTGAGAAACTTTATCCCTCGCGTCGTCCCTTAATGGAATCGATTTGAAAACTACTTTTTATTCTCGAGGCGCATATACAAAAACGTATACTTAACCGCATATCCGCTTAGACGTTTTACCTAAAAGAGGGGAACGAAAAAAAGGAAAAAAAGACCACGAAATTGTTATCGGTGTGCTCACGTATTTGAAATTCGGCCATCAGACCTATTTACGTATTATCCTCAAAATGGGAAACGAGCATGAGAATGAATAATAACAGTAATCCGTAACCGATCACGCCTCGTGAACCAGACCGGGATTGAGACCGGTTTAAAAAAAATTCAGACTCTTTTACTCTCTTTCTCTCATCTCAAATTAGGCTTTCGTACTAATCACTCACTTTCTGGCCACAAACACAAATTATCTTATATAAATTAACCCTTTCGTAATTTTCGATCTTTACTGTATATTATGAACCAAGAAAAAAAACATCAGTTTTTTGAATTTCATGAAAATTCTTCAGTATTTTCAACATTTGTGGCCGGAAAAAAGCGTCTTCCGGAGCCGAGATAAAACTCCCTCGTCAAATCGACGCTATGGAGTCAGGAAGACCAATTTCCAAAAGTCATCTATGCAAGTGTAAAACAATAACTTTCTTTTAAGAAAGTTTTTCTGGATGTAGCCAAACCATTGTTGATAAACGACAAATTCTTAAGCTTAACATCTAAAGTCCTCGTGTGGCCGCATTAATTCAGTCATCTAGATAAAACCGACGATAAAAAAAACTATGTTATTTCGATAAAAAAAAAATATTCAACCATTTTTTAAAATGTAAATGAGTTAAGGTGCAAACGTGCTAGATAATTTATGTAAAAGGAACCCTGCTCCAGTCACCCCTACTTATATTGACATATTTATCGACAGATCGAAAGGGGAGACAATAAAAGTGTCATAAGCGTTTTTAATGTCCAATAAAAGAAGGAATAGGAGTCAAAGCGGCAGGGGGTTCAGCCCAAACCTTCCAATTTATAACCGACTATCTTAAAAGTATAAAAACCTCTTGATTACAATATTATTCCTATATTGTACCCCCATAGAAGTTATAAAGATAAAATGTCAAATTATCAGTCTGACCGAGGGAAAAATACGTTCAACGACTTAAGGGACAAAAAAAATTTTTTTTTTCGTTATTTTATATTAGATACTAATCTATACTCTCTATAACCTTTTTTTAATTTACGACCCTGTAGGTATAAGGTTAAAACTGTCATCTTCGAATTTTTTCAGGTCCTAAGTCTTTAACATTTTATTATAAGTGTGTATTTGAAAATTAAAAAATAGCGATTACCGTTTTAGAAAGCTGATTAAATTTTTTTCTCCTCCAGATAACTTTTTAAAACATTCCTTCTATGATGGGGGAAGAATCGAAGAGTATTTTCGCTTATCATTTTAATTTTCACGATCGGCGATTGAATTACGAAACTCGTTATGGGATTTTGGAGATTGCCCTTCCAGAATTTTATTACTTAGGTGAAGAAAAAAAAACCTTAAATTTCCATAAGAAATGAACGCTTTTGAGGCTTGACTTTTTAATCGCGTGCTTTGGCCCCTCATCCATCATGACTGATTTTTTTTCAGTTATGCATAATGCAAGACTTTATTTGGTTTATTTGATTTTTGGAATACCTAATCGCACACAAGATGCACTATTCAAATCGAGCCGACTAACTACAGGTAAAAATAAGTTGGAAAAAAATCGAGTTTTTTTTATTGGTTCATAAGAGCCTGAAAAAAAAACCTGATGAACGTCGAATCCCCGAAGGGATCGAAAGAAAATGGGTATGGAAGTTCGAGAGTTGATGGACAAGCGGAGCGATAACTTGTTATTAGCCTGCATTGATTGGCCATAGTCGATCCCGAACAGTTTTGACACATTAAATATCGGGTTTTGAGAACGAGATAATAGTGATGTGGCCATGGGAAACGTCACTCACCCCACCCACTACTTTTTGGTATTCTCATTTCACCCTTCCCCCCATACGGATACCTTGCCCTGAGACCTCCAGCTTCACCATGATCACAACATTGTCGATAAAAATCCCAGAGGGGTCTATTTAATTATACGATTTTGTAGCACGGAAAAAAAAAACTTTTTTTTTCTTTGAATTTTATATTGTTCTTATTTTATTTTTTTAATGAAACCAAAATCGAATGCGTTTATTAAGAAAGATAATACGAAAAAGCAATAAACGTAAACGCTAAAATGGCAGCCGTAATTCCTAGTTTATACCCGTGAAGCGAAGATTAGACGGTAAACTTGCGGTTAAGAGTATAATTTTATCGAGAAGCCGAACAAAGTAAGTCCAGCATTGAAATTTACTACTTCTCAACTTCTCTTCAGATAGTCGATTTGCATAAGGGCTTTTGTACTTGATGCCGATGAGTGAACCGGAGGGATTTAACTGCCGTTTTACCACCCTGGGAGGTACGATAGAAGCAGTAAATCGTAAACGTGGTTATTAGTATGGGAAAACAATGAAGTAAGAGGATGGGGTAGAACAGTAGCAAAATTAACTTTCTTGTCCATCTCCGATAAAAACGCTATGCTAAGGGAGAAAAATGTATTCAAAAACTCTGAAATAAGTTTAAGAAAGGAGGAGAGGTATGTTGTTACTTAGTTAAGGGCAAGATAATGCTCTTGCTATTTGTGTTTCATCATCTTGGTAATTGGGCTTTGCTGACTCTCAGATAAAGTTTACTACTTCCTTATCATCTTAAGAAAAACGCGCGCTAATTGACGGCCGCGGGAACAGGAGCAATATGGAATATGCCACCCAATTAGTATCGCCCTATTCTACAACACATAACCCCTCCCCTAGCCAAACCGTTACCCCGAAACCACTCATCAACATTCTCAAATCGTATTCAAACATCTTCGTTTGAATATGCTTATGTATGATCTTTAGCGGTTCGGTGTTCACCGATATTGAAACTAAGGAATCTCGAGCTATTTCCAAAGAACCATTAATAGCATTTCAAACATTCGTGATCCTTCTTCCCATTGAGATCTTCAATTTGACGTCTAGACAGAGATTTTTTTAAATTTTTGGTTTTTCTTCATTTGAGTAGTAATAGTTGAACTTTCCAAACTTTATTTCAAACTATTTATAGTTTAGGCTATCTTGACAGAGAGTTTCATAAGAGATCTGTTTTTGTTTCGTAGTGCCGACATGTTGAGCCAAAGGTGTTACAAGTCCCTTTCGCTACCTGCCTTGTTGAACGTTTTCATCTGAAGGGACGTTTACCTTCGGAAAATTATTAGGCACGGGTATCTCATCTAATATGACACCTTAGATACAAAATAGTGGTAGCGCTGTAATTAAAACAGAATGTGTGCTCCGTTTAATTTAATTCAAGAATATGAGAGAATTTTTTTTTTATTTAATCGTTTTAATTTCGTGTGTGGTCCTTTGAATGATATGGTATTAATTACAAGGACGTCTCTAACGGTTTTGGTGAAGTGCGTCCATATCCCAGATGTGTCCCACTACCATTGGATACATGCGTCCCGACCGCTTTTGGCGAGGTGCGTCCTGCTTTATAGTCCCCTGCCATCTCAGTTGATATAAATTCTTCTTCCACTTTTCTTCTGCACTTGGCATAAGTTTCTGCCTGCTCTTCTAGGAGCTCGTCAGCCAAAAAAAGTCAAATGGTGCTTATTGTCGATAAGCTGAATTTCGCGCAAATTGGAAGGAATCTTGTGTCTGGAGCATTGGAGTTTTAACATAATTGATGTCACAGACTCAAATCATGATTTTTATGTTGTTTGAATTATGTTTTTATAGTGCCCATCTCCACCTGACTGGACGCATCTAACGCCAACCAAGGCTATTTACTAATCCGGACGCCATCGCCCGTCTTCAAAAAAAAATTTCGTGTTGAAATGCTTCTCAGTTGTAAACTCCAGTGGTTCCAGTAAAAAGGTTCTTGTGATAATTATTAGAGAAATTACGTGTCGAGCCGACTGAGTCCTTATTAAGGGCATGGATGTATTTTAAGCTCGGGCTAACTGGACATTTACATTTCAACCGGTCGCAATTTAATATACGTTTTCCTCATAAAGTAGTCTCTGTAATAAATATGCAGATATGATACGTACGTGAGGTACATCTGTTTTAGAACCAAGTCGGCTCTTTCTTTGACTGTGGAAATGCCCAATAAATCCAAGGGTTGGATATGTCACGTAGTCCGGTCCAAACGTGCTCCGATCTTATCGCTTTTTTACGCCGCAATATGCGACTCACAAGATCAACCCTTTGATTGATTCCCTGCCAACCGCGGAAGCTATTAACATGAAAAGCGTTCAGATTCATGGATCTTTTTGAGATATAAAACGTTTGCTTTTCAGCCACTCTCACGTCCTTTCTTCTCAGGATGAGTCACACTCTGAAGGAAACAACGGATTTAATACAGATCAAAACTTACTAATTAAATGGACGTTCTGATTGTTGAAGACCCTTCTTACCTCTCCGCATCAATCAAGACTAAGTCAATGTGCAAAGGGAGCATCTCGAGTAATTAGAATACTTTATCCCGACCGCAAAGTCAACATGACCCTCCTGTTTAGACACCTGCTATTCCCCCTTAATCCATATTACCTTGGAGGTACAACCAACAATCAAACCGCAGCCACCTAATCCCGCGCCCACACACGGCTCTGATTCACATATTACCCAGCACACACTCACTCCGCTCATGACACTATAAAATTTTAATTGTAAACACATGAGCCAATTTTCATCAGGAATCTTTTTTCATTTTTATTTTTTTAAACTCTTAGTTAATTCTGCTATTGACCACTGCTAAGAGTGGAAATTATTTGTCATAAAAATATAAGTAACGTTAGGTTCAAAAAGTTAAAAAAAAAAATTCCGAACTTTGTGTCAGAATAAGGGGTTGTTTTAATTTACAGAGCCTGAAGGACGAATCTAATTAAGATCGCCTCTTAATTACCTTTATAAACCCCTGGCCGACCCTAATCATAATCGTGGTTAGAAATTCTTTGCAATTTGCAATAATTAATAGTGTCTCCCTTCTATGTAATAAAAAAAATCATATTTTTTAGTCTTTATAAAAACATAAATACTCCACCAACCAAAATGAATGCTTTGAAAGTGGGATAGGCTTATCGATATTAAACGGATCGAACTTCAAATCAAAGTGAAAGGAGCCTGTGATGGCGCATTGGGAAAAAAACATGGCCGATAGGTTCAATATTTTATTTCTCTTAACTTCCAATTAGCCTCGCGAATTTTGAATGTTTAAAAATGGCGATTGCATGAATGTGAGAGGAAAAAATGAGAGAAAAGACTTCTTGAAATAATTTTTGCTAAAAAAAAAAACTGATTATAATTTTTCATTATATTAACGAAAGGATAATCCATTTTTATAAGGTTTCCTTTTTTTTGTGTATGTGTGTGAAGGGGGTAGGCAGTAAGCGTCGCCGTCCATAACAATATGCCTCTTGTTTGGAAAGGGTGCGCTGCAAAGGCATGAATACGAAAAGGACGTTTGTTTCGTTACGTAATAATATAGACGTAAAGCTCGCAAAAACCTAATCAATTAAAAGAGGGGGTAGCGGTGAGGGTACCCGTGCGTAAACTCTTGGACAAGTTTTTTGTTTCAATTTTTTTTTCCACGCTATTATTTTATATCTGTCCGAAGGATAATCGGATTGGAGTACAGAGGGGCCCTTACCGTATCACAGGCTGCCTCTCTGTTTATTGAAATGAGATCCACTTTTAAAACACCCCCCTGCCTAACTCGATTCGGACGCTGGAGAACGTGAGAAGGAAAATGTAAAGAGATTTATGTTTTTCGTATGAAGTTCAACTCCATTGGTTCCCTTCTCGTTTATTTTTTACGCCCATCTCCATTCATGATTCAAACACAAATAATATCATGATAAATTTAATTTAAAAAATTCCTTTTTCTATCAGAAATAAAAGGAAACCAATTAGCGATATCCTTTTTTTCCGTTAATGGCGCTCGATTTTCATTCAATTCTTAACAGCACTCCCTACACATCAATGATGCTGCAGTCGTTTCTTGTTTACTAAACTAGATAATTTGCGAAGGGTGGCGTGCGCAACTCACTTGCATAATCATTTCAAACGCGATCGTTCCAGAGGTAAATTACTTAAGCGGATAAAAAGAGTTCAACCTTTAACATTTTCAAGTTTGACGATCGTGCCTCACGATTTGTAAGAATGTAACGGGTGGTCGGAGAAAATAAAGGAAGCCAGAAGAGCGTATGTTTTAATACCAAAAAATCTATCTTTCGATAAATCCGGAGGAGGCCGTTTACCCTCGGGAGTTACTTTCACGGTCGGCGAACTGGAGGCTACTCGTCTTAATGCCTTTCACTCCCAACATTAAGTTCCTCGTTGATTGTAAAAGTTGAATAAGGAGAAAAGTGTAAATATGTAGATAATTGCGAAGTTTTTAAAAAGGGGATTCGAAGCGGAGGTGGTAAATCAGAAAAGACAATGGTAGGAAAGTGACTGGTTTGAGTTGAGAAGATAGGGGCTCGAGGGTGGCCATAGATTACGTCTCTAGGTATGCACTTAGGAAGAAGGTTCCGGGATCCGAGCCCCAAGACACGGATCATCCTGAAGTTAATGTCTACCCAGGAGCTATTTATTCCTTCCTTCCAGGAAACCACCCACTTAAAGCTCACTCTCACCCCTCTCCCGCTCTTCGAGAATTTACATGGACCTCCCTTTATACAACAACGCTCTGAATGGCATCTCAATTATTTCTGTAATTGTGGCTACACAGGAGACAACTCCGAACTGTGACTTCATAAAGGATCATAAATCCCACCATTGTAATGATTTATACAAAGATGCATCCTTGCTATCTTCTTCGTAGAGTACAGCAGAAATCAAGAAATTAAACCAAAAAAAATATGTTAATTCTTTACAAACAAAATAATATAAACTCAGGTTTTGTATTCGCAGTGCCTAGAATGACGGCAACGGCGCGATCTAGCCTCAGTTCCTGATACTGTCTATTTTTTCAGATGAACTGAGGTTCTCTTATCTAATAAATATTTACTGACATTTTCGAAAAGTCAAATTGATTGTACAAATGGCTTATAACATCAAAATTTTTATTAAATTGTAGACTCATGTGTTCTACGTTTTAAGAATCCTCAGCCTTCTCAATCATTTAGATTAGAAAACAAGCCTAAGACATTATTTTATTCCTGTAAAAATTACTCATGTGCCACCTATCATAAGGGAAAACAGGATTTTGAAAATTCTTCAATTGAGGCGCTCCGGATACGAAGGGCGAACTCGACATCGGACAAATTTTTTAACTTCCTTAAAGAAGTTATTGTGATACCCTCGACGTCAGTTTTTTTTTTCATTTTCAGATTCTAGACCTCTTGGTGAATAAATCCATATAATTTTTATGTTGAGTTCGCCATTTTTTCCCCTTTAAATACGTAAAAACCGAAACTTTAATATTGTCGAGTTCGCCCTTCGTATCCGGAGCGCCTCAATTACATAATATTATAAAATACGTCGAACACATCATCACATCTCATTCTTTAAATCTCTCTATAGATTAGAAGTGATCAACCATTTTACTATTTTGTTTTATTATTTATTTTTTTTTTTCTTTTTTGGAATAGATTGTGTATTTATAATAACAGTAACCAACGAACATTTTAATTTCAGGAAACTTCAACATTGGCTAATCGAGCTCAAGAAATCGTGATGCGTGAAAAAATGTTTGAGACACCAATCCTTTGAAAAAGAAAGCATTAATTTAAGGCCGCTATTTCTAATGAGGGCTCGGTTTAGCACGAGTACAGTAAAATCGAATTAGTTCTGGCCGAAACTTTAAAAAATAATTTTCCTCATTTCGAGGATCGAGCGTTTTGCATCAGCGTTATTTTGAAACGGTTAAAATAATTCTGCACTTCTGATGCATCCGAATTCTATACCTCAGTTTTGATGAACACCTTAGTGAAAAGGGTTTAAAATCATAGTTATTTTTCCAAAAATGGCTTCTAAACTTCATCACACTGAAACTCCTGGAGCGTGCGCAGAAGGATTTGGACGTCAAAATTGACGTCGTTTGAATTGTTTGTTCGTCAAACCTAAATAATTCTTCATTAGCTTTAAACCAGTTTCAAATTGCGGTAGCTTATACCATTTTAAGTTGTTAAAGATGATGAAAAACAAAATCTTCATTTTTTGTTTAAAAACCTTTAAGAAAATATTATATTTTGATGCATTCATAAATCATTTTAAACAGTTTATAGCTTAGAGAGGTCCCTACATCTATTTTTAAGAAAATAAATAATATATAGTATTATAAGGACGCGTGGTCGGGGTGGAGAAGGGGGACTCATTTATCAGGATTGCTTTCGGAGGGCTCCCAATGACAAATAGACATTTCGTCTGGAAATCTTGGAATTTATGTCGGAACCTGACTGGAGTATGAACCCACCTAGGGCATCAGTCATCTCCAAGCACGTAGCCCTCACACCATACAAACGTAAACCATATACAGAAGCAGGAAGAGATGAAAGGAAATAAAAGATTTCGATGTCTAATACAATGCCTGATTGTTAAATTACTAAGTTTTTTATTCAGAAAGTGAAATCTTCCATTGCGCTTTCATTATAAGCTCGTCTCAAGTTTGGGACATGGCGCCACTTCGATGCTGTACTCTTTCCCGCAGAACCCACCCGTGTGGCGGGTCTAACTAACCATACCTCGAGAACTGCATTGTAAAAAAGTTGAGATCGGTTAAGATATTGATTCGATTTGAGCCTCCAGGGTCTGGAAGACCCTTCCCCGAAAACCCGACGTGGAGTATCACAATAACTTTTTTAAGGAAGTTAAAATGAACACTTGAGTAAAAAAGGAAAAATGATTTTTTAACCTTAATTTTGTAACCTTAAAGACGTTTAATTTAGGGATTTAAAAAAATAAAAAAATATCCGATAAACTGTGGGTTTATTTTGAATTTTAAGTATACAAAAAGTTTCGAGAGTACGTGCCCTGAACGGAAAATTTCGCTCAATGTTCCTCTCTGATTTATTCGAAAGATAAAAAGTTGAAAGGGTCACGGGGACGAGTGGGCTGAGCGATCCTTCTTTAAAATTAGAATATTTGTTTGTGTGTTTGAAAGATGTATAAGAATACGACGAATACGGGGAGAGATTTGTAGTCCGGCGAGGGTAGGGAATGGGATATGAGCCTCGGATGACACCCGTGTGCAAATGTCTATTTCGTGCTCGACATTTCTCCTCTTACCCATGATTGTCCCACACTTCTCAGCGCGTCTTTCACCCGTCTAAATCGTTTTATAGGCTGAATATGACTCCCTTCATCAATCAAGTCTTTATATTATGTCTTGGCTTTCGTTTCTTCCTTTTTTCCCCTATGGACATCAAAATTGGGCATTCGATTGGGAAAATTTTGAGTATAATCTGTGTTAAAGCTCCCGTTTGATAAAGTAGGTATGGAATTCGGATTTAAAAAGATTTTCTAATCTGGAAAGTATCGGAGCGAGAATATCGAAGAAAACCATTTGTCATTTAGAATTTAGAAATTAGCTTTGATCTGCCTATAAATCAGCGACTAAGCCGGAGACTGATGCTAAGCCTGTGAATGATTTTTGAGGCGGTGCAGGGAGGATGGAAGCCGCCCTAAGTAGCTTTCCTAAGGAGAATGGATTTGCATGACAAACACTTGATATTGATGATTGTCAACCGAGAGTAACTCCCGTCATTTTGATTCTCTCCACTCCCCTTCGCCACCCTTTTTGAAAAATATTCGTTAGGGTTGAAAATTGGCAATATTCGATTAAGTTCTTTGTTGTCTCTCCGGCTGTTATTCGTTTTATGACCCCTTTCGTTGGACGCATCGAGTCCGGTTTCACTTTAATACGAAAAGGTCGAATTTAACGGCGAGGCTGTTAAAACGTGTTAACACTAAACCGGGAAGGTTGTTACAAGGACGGTAGAGAAAAGACGCCGAGGTGCAACATTAAAGCAAATATTGTGAACACGTTTAAGCATTCGAGATGGTCTCTTTATGTATCTCTTCAAGTCACCGAGGGTTTACAGTCAGTTAAACAAGATCCTAGACACTAAACGAAAGCGTGTTTGCGGTCCGAGTTTGAGCCGTAGGGGGTAAAACGATGTAGGCAGCGGGGTGGGGGATTTTTTCAAATCCAAGTATTAGAAGGATATGCTCGTTTTCATGTCTTTTAGTGGACCGTTTCAGAGTTTATTGTCGGTAAACTCTCCATCAACTTCAAAACCGATTCTGCCGCCCTTGTTTTTTACGATCCCTCCGCGGAATCGCCTTTAAAAGACACTTCCTTTAACCTATATTTCACCCTCCTTTTTTACAGCATACTTTCAAAAATGACATTTTTAGAACCTATTACTTAGTGACTTAGGCATAAGACAAAACTGAAGGAAATCGCCAAATGACTCTTACCACTTAGTCACACATCCCTGAAAAATAATCACATTATGTTTCCTACAAACTGTGCCTTAACCTTGTAGATCCACCCTAAAAGGATAGTTATTAATTTTTTTTTCGGTGGGTAAAAAAATTTTTTAAGGAATAAATGAATGTTTTTCTTTAATAAATTCCAGTCAAGTTACAGAGGTGAAATCCACGAAAGGAAATGATCGGCACTTGACTCATTATCTAATCAACACCCAGCCGCTGCCACCACTAACTGCACCCAACCACCCTCTTCAAACTCCACGATAACACCTTCGAAACCACTTCTCGCTTTTCAGAGGGCACCCTAGACTGTCAGGAACAATATTCCATGTCTTAGACTTACGTTCACCTAAAGCGCAAAAACTGCTTTCGAAGTGAACTACAAGAAAAAAATCTCAATATTCTATCCTCATTTCCAGCATTTTTAACAATATATAAGAGTAAATAAATTAAACAAAAAATATTTAAACGGCAATCAGAAGAATGAGTGTGTTTTATTATAGGCCGATTAATATTCCATCGGTGACGAAGAAGGGGAGCGTGACCGTCCACTAATGGCTACAAAAAAAGAAAATAGAATTTAAAAAATCAACCCTTAGCTCTGTCTTTTAGGATGAATTTAACGCCACCCTCCTCACGTGCGGATTCGAACGAAAAACATCCAAAAGGACGAGGATGCTTCATAGCACATGTTCAAAAGAATTAGAACGTGGTCGGATAATACGTGCCTAAAATATTTTAAGATTTTATTTTTTAATTATAATTTAATGTATTGTAGCTAGGTCCCTCGGCTCTGAAAAAGTGCCTTTGAAATAAGTATTAGAGACCATGTGCTTGAACGTAATAAGTCACCACCCTGCATAGGGTGAAAAAAAATTATTGAGAATTGTTGCCTCAAAACAAATGAAGAAAACGGATCGTCAGCCAATCAAACTCTTGCCGACAATTTCAATCATCGCACTCTTTTGATTTCCTCAGGAACTAAAAGTAACTGCCGGTAGAGGCCGGTTCCCGCTCTGGGTATGATTTCTGTGCACTCCAAACGTCGTTCACCAATTTTTCCATAAAACGTACAAAAAATAAATGAAAAGAAGAAAAAAAGCATCGACATTTTTAAAATAATTGCGAAAGAAAAACTTGGTGGAAATTCTAGCGGCTGTGAGGCTTTCCGGAAAAAATTGTCGACGGACGTTCAGATGGGGCAACAGTATTGAACTCAAATACAATATTATTTTTACCGAAAAAATGATAGGGCATGACTTTTTTTAAAATCCGAAAATAGGGTTATAGAGAGTCAAAGAAACTAGTTACGCTGATTATATACACGGTTTAAATAGGCACAGAAGCAACAGGTGGTTGGACCAAAAGGCACACACGCAGATAGACACCCCCCTCCCACTACTACAGACACACACTCTCGCACCGAGCCCTTCAAGAACATAGTTCGCCTTAACCCACTTAACTTCTCACTCGTGTGCCGTGGGAGGGGTAAGGATGTGCGCGCTAGGTAAACAAAAAGCCAAAGAGGCGGAACGACCTTTTTTTTTCCGTCTTATATTCTTAGATTTCAAGAAAAATAGTAAACTTATATGTTATTTTTTTATAAGAAAACAAACGAGTTCAATGATAGAGAACTAAAGATCGTTTTTTAAGAAAGTTTCAGGGGGTAAATATTTCATAGAGGGATATGTCAAAAAGAAGATTATAAAACAGTAGGGGGTGTACTATATATCTTGAAAGGATTGTGGGGGAGTCATTTGTCCACTCCCCGGTCAGAAATTTGTCACCAATCAGCCATCCTTTTTTATTTTTTATTTTTATTACTAAGCTACATGGGGAGGAGGGGGGGGGGGGGACGAAAAATTGGAAATAAATATTTTCACAATTGCGTATTCCTTTTTTTTTTTCTCCTTAGTCCATTTCTCCTTTGTTTTCTCGGCCTTTTCGTCGATTAAATTTGAATATCACTGGAAAATGGGAAGGCATTGTGAGTAAAGGGGGAAGATGGAATGAGTTTCGAGTTGAACATTATACGACCTGTAGAAATTAGTTCGATGTGACCCACTTTCGTGATAGATAGGGATAAACAGTACTCTCTGATAATATGTCTAAAACTTCCTATATTCACGCCACCTGTCTAACAGTGTGATTAAAATTTTACGTCGAAACGTGACATGGGTTATTCATTAATATAGGATGAGGCTTTCGGCCAGCTGATTACCAAACTGCATAAAATAACCGTCTAAAAGAAAGTTTTCCTCGATCACATTCAAATTTAAAAATCGTCCTTTTGCTGTAAACCTCAATTTTTTACATGGCGACTTCCGTTCGCAGAGGCGACAGGTTATAGAAAGATTCTCAAATTCCATTATTTTGACAGTCGCCTCACTGTAGGCATTTTTTTTTTATTGGATTTTCCAGTTGTTATGTCGCAGGATATGGAAAAAGAAGTTGATATTCCAATGAACTAAAAGAATTGCACATTATGAGAGAGAGAAAAAAGAGGAGGTAAAGGTTGAAATGGAAAAGGTTGAAAGGTGAGGGGGCTCGGACCTAATCTCGTCAGTAAGGTCCATCGCCAATTGGATAGCCGCGTTCAAAGCGATGGAAAAAGGCTGATTAACAGACAAGTAAGATGGCCGGGGAAGAGGTGGAATTAGCAATCAGGAGGCGATTGTAGGGGCCAGGGGGTAGACTTTTGATCTGCCCTGCCTAATCAACAGTGATTAGCATGTCAACATGGTCACCGAGATACCCCACCTTTGATCCCAGACGCTCCCTTTAAAATAAATTCAACCTCGAGACACTAATTGCATTCCCTTGGCCCTTATCCTCGGGTACTAACTCACACTCGTACATTGTCATCATCTATGAATTTTCGGTATACCTTCAATCAACGTGACTTTGAACTAATTTATTTCTTGAACTTAATTATTTCTAGTCTTAAGAGCTCTTTTGATTCTGGGTACTCCAAATTCTTTCTGAAAATATTACGCCCGAAGGTCCTTTATTACCTACGATTTTGGGGATTTATGGATCGGCACCAATTTTTTAGACTCGACTGCTAGCCTACAAGCAAGCGCAAGAAACATTGTAGTCTTTAATATACGACAGAAACTTTGATAGAATGCTAAAAGGAGCGGAAGTTTGCTAAAATCACCTATGTATTTATGTATATGTGCAGGAAGCCTGAGCGAGAGAAAGAGATATAAATAATTTACATGTTAAAACGAAGTTGCGGTAATTTGACGGTTGGAGACTTGGGCAAATGGGCTAAGCGATGCGAGAAGCCTCGCCTTGCAATTTAAATTGCACATTTGGCAATCAGATACTTTCCACCTCTCTCGCTTACCTGACTTTCAACATCCTCCTCTTACTTTTTTTAAATCAACCTTTTTTTATAACTTTTGTTTTTATTGAAAAAAAAAAATTATGAACACTATGATAAATAAATCAAACCGAAAAAAAGGTGCTTTAGGAGGGAAATTTGTTTTGTGCAGTTTTTCCCTATTGGTAATCACTAATCATCAAAATTCAACAGGTCCAGCACTTATCATATTAATCTGAATCTCAAATTTCTTGCTAGACTGGTTTATATTTATAATGCGAGGGAAGTCTGGTTCGTAAATAAATTAACATTTCAGAAAGCAATAGCTAAATAACGAGAGAGGGCAAAGTGATCGTTTGTTTTCTACGTTTTGGATATATCGCGTTTTGAATCGTTGAATAATTTGTAAGTATGTGTGTAAAGGAAGGCGAAAACGTACAAGGGGGTGAGGAGGTTTTCTTATCTTACGTTGTACGTTACCCTACGTCTCGTTTTCAATATCAGATCAGAATCTTAAAAGCATACATTAAATTACTTATACTTGTGGAGGATGGGGGAAGAAGGGGAGACAAATTTAACGCTCCCCTACGAATCTAAATATTGTCTTCAACCCATAAAATTTCGAACAAGTTATTTTATTATTTTATTATATCTCCAATAATAAAAAGGCTGTATCGCCTTGTAAGTCATCTTAAATGGTGAAATCACGTGCGAGGTCGTTTTATTGGTGAGTTTCATAAAATAACTTTTCCCTTATGGTTTAACGCTCCCCTACGAATCTAAATATTGTCTTCAACCCATAAAATTTCGAACAAGTTATTATTTATTATATCTCCAATAAATAAAAAGGCTGTATCGCCTTGTAAGTCATCTTAAATGGTGAAATCACGTGCGAGGTCGTTTTATTGGTGAGTTTCATAAAATAACTTTTCCCTTATGGGTTTTAGCTCAGTCGTTTGTGACGTGAGGGGTTGGTTTCATAAATTTCAACATCCTTTGTCATTAATACTTTTCGTTCGATCATTCTAAGAGAAACTACTGATTGGACTTTGGGGTGATTAAGTGAACGTGGCACGGAAGCTCCTATTTCTAACTAGCTCGTTAATCTCACTTGTACAATTTAGAATAAGATCGTCTAAATAAAATTGATTTATTTTCTTTCAAAGCTCGAAGCCATACCGGAATATTCCAAAAGTAAAGAAGTTTAAAACGTATTTTATCTGTTTTCTTTGACAGCGCATATACGTCATGTAAAGTATGCAAATTTCATTGTGAGCCACATCCTTTGTAAATGGACAAAATGACGATAGAGGATGAAACGTTTCAGGATTCTGCCTATGATAATATGATTGATGTAATGAGTTTGGAGTTGGAAAATGCGTTTTGGGTGGAAATGGGCAGCGTCGGGTGGTGGCGAGTCCGAGCGAAAGAGGGATGGAAGGGGGGACGTTTCATCGAGTCTTTATATCAAAATCCATTGGGGAGGGATCGTTGCAAAGGAAGGGAATGTATATATGAATGATATAGGTAACTAATCGTGACGGCTAGTGTGTTGATAATGTCTAATAACGGTTTGAACTCGTGCGCGCGGGGTCGTGGACGGGGTAGAAGGACCAATGATGTAGTGGGCACTCGGCTATGTTTGGAATTTCAAATCGGCAAACGCGCTAGGGAAATAGCCCCTACCTCATTAATACACTGTCTTTTTATTACGATGACTAGAATAGGAGCTTTCAATATTCATGCGCATTTTAATGAGTCAATAGATCACCCGTAAGCGACACATCCACGCACATTCTACTTTCAATAGCGGAAAACATTTTTGACGAATAACCGACAACTAAAGTTTATTTCCCTACCCAAACCTTTTGTTGATTAGGTAGAATTAGGGGGCGTAGAAGACAAAGTTTGTATTGATAGCTTGGACAAAGTGAATAATAAAGAGGGTGTCGCAGGCCAATAACATGTGGATAAGGGCCGGAAAAACTCAGTTGAAATGTTGCTGTAATGCATGTATAAAGTTTTAATTGGGTAACTCTCTGGAGGTGGCGGTTCTGGGTTGGGATAAGGGGAGGAAGGAGACTCCTGTTTGGATGGACTAATTTGCCAAGTTGGAAGAGGGAGAAAGTCATAGGCTATTTGTCCACATACGCCTCTCCGTCCCAAGACCAACATCACTTAACCCTTTTTTTAATTCTAGAAAAAGGCCTTATATGATTGGATCAGTTAGAAACAAGAGGTTGGGAGGGATAGTAAAAGGTTATGAGATAAGGTGAACTTAGGCTATGAAAGGAGCCTTGTGTATACAAAACCTGAGCATTTCTACCGTGGGCTCTTTAGACAGCGAAGCCTTGTATTAAATCTATGTTATCAGAGTAATAAAGATAACCGAAGGCACTTTTTACACTGCAAGAAAATTCCCAGTTATCTTCAATACCTACTTCACATTTCGATTGATTAAATCTGGGTAGTAATGAAATTTTTTGCACGAGAACATTGAAAGCTTTTATCGTTTCAATTCCAAAATGAAAATTAGCCGGGGAAATCGATATACATTTCAAACGAAAGGTGGGCGTTAGAGGGAGGATTAAAAAAAAAAGCTGAAAACAGGATCACGTAGTCAAGTGATTAAAAGCGTAAATGGGCTGTGGATTAGTCTGTGCAGTGGGAAAATGAAGTATTAATTGGCGAGGTTATCATGTTCCGTTTTTCAATGGGTTTGCTTGTGTATTAGCCCCGAGGTTGATGCCGGACCGGAGGGGGGTAGGGAGGTTTAGAGTGATGGTAAAGGGGTGGATATAGGGTAAAATCCGGGCTCGCTTGGGACCGACGACTGTATCGAAATCAATTTGCCAACTGCTCGACGCTTCAGCCTATATATCACAAACACATACACACCACCTGACACTCAGAATTGCCCGTCAAAATTGAATCATTAACTCCCCTCCCCGCCGTATCGTACGACCACTACCATCGGGGCGCACCCGACGAACAAGCCGTGCAATGTGTACAAACATTACATCCACACACAAATACCAATTATGCATAATAACCTCAACTAGGTATGTGTTTATCTGTATATAGCCATCTCGCCTATTCCCCTAAACCTAGTGCGCTATCATAGACTACATTATATGCTTAAGTACGCTCCATCACTCCAGGCTACGTCATGATTTCTCCCTTTTACCCACCCTTTTCGGCTTTGACTTTCAAATGCAGTTCTATTGCAGTATTTGAGGCTGGAAATATAAAATTTAAGTTTATTCATGATTTTCGTAGGAGGCTCTCTTCTTCACTAAAGCACCCAAAATACATTTTTCACAGAGTCTCCTTTACTTACCTCAAAAGCCTCCAAAAAATGTGCTCAAGGTTCGCATAAGAAACTCAGAAGCTACCTAAAAATTGAAGGCAATTGATTGGAATGTCATAATAAGATTAGACCTGTTCAGAATATTAAGTCATTCATTATAAACTTGTGATGGAAAGTTGAGGGTGTTAAGATCTTGGAAAAAAGTCGCCCCCCGTAGAGTGCGATAAATTCGACAGAGCAGTCAGGAATATTTTTTACCGCATTACTTTCTGGATTTTCGGAAACTCGAGCGCAAAAAGTACAAAAGAAAAAACAATTAAAAGTAGGTATTTTAATCCTCGAGAGAAATTCACATGAAGTGTAGAGGGAATAGGGATTTGGAGCTGACACGTCCAGTTTGTAATCCGTTCATTATATCAATAGATAATCACAGATGAAATACAGTCCGCGGACTAGGGCGACACAAAATATAAATCAGTCGGTTGTGCTCTTAAGGGCTTAGGGCTGTCTATATTGTGAGTCGGCCGCCGGGGTGATTTGTGAGCCCTCAGTGACATTGATTCTAACTCGCACTACTGATCACATATATTAATGGCAGTTAGTGAAACGCATAAATTAGTCAAGTTAGAGACCCCCTCCATGTGCGACATGGGGAAAATGCAGAGATAAATTCACGGCACCCGGACTTTTTTTGATTTTTTAATTCTTTCGTCTGAAAACGGGGCAACCGATAAGTGGTTAAGGGTGGCCGGAGGGCGGTCACAGGAAGGAAAAAACCCATTAATAAAAGTTGGCCGATAATTGAAGCCGGTTCGTGAATGGGGTTTGATGAGGGAGGAAAATCGAGGAGGGGAAAAGAGTTCGTCTGTGCCCTCACTGACCCAGATCGAGAAGTTGTAATAGCGATCGTAGATCGATTTCCACCCTCGACCTTTTCAATCCCCAACAAGCCCTCTCCCGTAGCCCTTCGAAGTCAATCATTTTGTTTTTTTAACCCCAGTTTCCTCTTCTTTTTTTCCACCCTCCGAACCGGAAAACGGTGTTTGACTCACTTCACCGGTTATTTTCCTTTTTGTCCTCAAGTACCTACTTTTCGACAATGTCAATTCCGATAATGAAGTTGGTTGTTTACTCATAGATAAGCTGCTTTATTTTTCTTTTTTTTTTTAAAATTCGATGCCACAAAGGAAACGGCAAATAGAAAGGTATAGAAAAAAGTAATAATTTACCCTAAATGGCTTAAGTCATAAAAAAATTATTTATGCCATGGAAATTCGTATAGAAATGACGGCAATAACGTACGTTTTCCTTTCTGCTTTTACTACTTTCGAATATTCCATTTTTATTTGGTCGCACTTATAGAGGTGGTGTGAATCACTGCTTCCTTCTGGTAATAGCCCATCTTATGATCTCATCTCCCATTTATGAACATTCGATAAAAAAAAGAAAATTTATGTACCTTGAAAATTGTACTGTAGATGGAAGATAAGAGAAAGTTCTTTCTCCTTCTTTTCAAATATGTTTAAATATCGTATGGTTTTGTATGTATTGATTTACAACGTACGGAACACGGTATTATATTGATACTGGGGAGTGTGGAACGCAAACGGAAATTCCACGTTTACCAACAATTGCAACAGAGAATCGTATTGTGGGTATAGACACGGCGAAGCTGGTCACTACGGACAATTAATAGAGGCGAGCGGGATTTCAATGTTTGGTTTATTGGTGTGTTAAAGTTCATTGACTTGGCTGTGATATATTTTGAACGGGAATGCGACCGGATGGCTTCCTGATTGATTGGCTTCGTTGAATTATTACAGGAGCGGAGCAAATGGCTACCTAAATGCCATTTAGCCACACGCATTAATTGTGACCCCCTAACTATACACGTGCTACGCTAATCTGTCCCGGATCCGCTCCCGATACTATCTCTGTACACAAATCAAATTTATTCAAGTGCATCGAAAGTGTACTCAAGAAACAAAAATTATTGTTGAAAACTGTTTTAAACATAGAAATTCAATACGTGAAGTTGGTGTGCAATCAAAGAGACGAGAATTGATACCGGTCGGGACACAAAGCAGATGGTGGCGGAGGGTGAAGAGAGTTTTGGGGGATATAAAAGGTAAAGGGTGTAGCGGCGCTAATCGACACTGGGCCATGTGTTGATTGAATTTGTGGGCAATTAACCGTGGTTGCTCTCAATCAAAGCCATAGATGACATTGCCGAGTATAAAACCGCTAAACCCCCTGGAATATTTTCCCGACCCACTCGCTTCATCAAAGACCTCCCTCCCCCACCCCCGACCACCACCGACACAACCCGTAACCCACCGGCCAATTTGCAATCAAAATATCTTTCAGGATTTTTTTTTTTTTTGTATTCTGTTTTTAGCAAATTGATGTTACTTTTTTAATATTCTTTTTTACAAAAAAAATTTTTGTCCTGTTTCTGACAGGCAAGCTTTGTCGTTTGACACACATGAAATTACGATAGAGGGACTTTAGGAACGTTTGGTCAACCTTTGATTAAAGGACGTTCAAATTTATTTGGCAGTAATCACTCCCTGAAATCTGTGTCTAATTCATTAATTACCTAACAAGATATTGAACTTGAGGAATAGATAATAAAAGTTTACTTTAGTTTTAAAAATCCTCTCAACATAACTAATGTCTCTAAACCAGAGTTTGTAAAAATTCTTCTAAGCCCCAACGTATTCAAAAGATCAGCAAAAGAAAAAAAAATTAGTTTTCATCTTAGCTCAAAAACCGAGAACTTAAAGAAATGTGGTTTTAGCATTTGTAAAGAGGTGCGCGGCTTAGAGCAAACAGTTTTACGATGTATTAAAGTTTATTACGACACTAAAGTACCCTTCAACTATAATATTCATTCTCATTACTGACACACAAGGTAGTGAAATCACCGCAAAATTAATTGTCGTGAGGATGTGTAAAATATGATGGCCGTAACTCGCGGTTATACACCATAGATTTCAAAATTACAATTCAAAATTACAGATGAGTCGGTCAATAGCGATGAAGTTATTGACTTTTGAGGCTGACGATGAGAAAAAACTACTTTGGACGGACATTTCGACGATTTTTACATGTTGAGGCGCTTAAAATTTCAAAAGTTCAAACTCTTTTATATTAAATTTTTCCATTTTTTAATTACTCATCATATTTAAATATTGACCTCCCATACTGAAAAATCCTCTTAGTCGAATAGAAGAATTTTTGGGATTCTTGTCACATGAAAGCTAATGGAAATAAAATCAAATTACAAAAGGGGTTTTCTGGGCATTCGGGAAATCCGGAGGATTCACTTCCTACAATTATTTGATTGAATTTCGCCGAGGCCCAGAGGCGCGGCGCGGGCGAACCAATATTTTAGCGGCTCGGCTCCCCAGAAATTCTCTCCCATCATGTCCCTAATTAGTCACTTCATTTCACAGTTCTCGCCATCTATTGACGGGCTCCTAACACAAAAATAAAACTAAGCAATTTTATATGAAAGCAATAATTGTGGTAGATTTTTGTTTTTATTATTATTGTAGAGGGGTTAGGTTAAATAAGAAGAAAATAGAACTGTCTTTTTGACGTTTGGAGATTACATGCTTATTTCACAACCCCCTTTGTCTACCGCCCCTTCGGTGTTTTTTTTTTTCAAACTCGGAGAGAAGCTTATTTTTTAATACTTGTTCCTTCGCTTTCTTGTCCCCCTTATTATGAAGATGTACTTAACTCCTGTACAGTACAATCAATTAGATCTGATAGGCGGAAACCGAAAGACGAGGCAATTTTTCCTTATTCTTTTTCCCCTCAGGACGAATGAATAAAAAAAATCTCTAAATTTTTCTTATTTTATAAACTTTTTTTGTTATTTGATATTATTCACGGTTCCACTTTTCATCCGATTTCCGCTTTATTTTCAGCTCATCTTCTTTTTGATGTTATCTCGAAGATTTCGAGGGCTTTTTTCCGAAACTCTTTAGTTTACCCTGTTTAGTTAGAGCTTAAAACTTCATGCGTAACTTTTGGTCATCCTTTTTATTAAAAATAAAAATAAAAAATTCTATGTTTATTAAATAGGAAATATCGTCTAGTTCGATATAGCGAAGCCCTCGTAATTGACAGCCAATTTGTTCTCAAGTTAGTTAAGGAGTAATTTGATAAATTAACGGATGGCGGTTAATCAGCTTATATCGAGTTGACTGCACGTATCTATAAACAGCAAATACTCAGGTACTTATTTCACCCTTTTACCACTTACACTTTTGTTCTTCAGCATTTTATTTTTTATTTATTAGTTGATTCTGACCTTTAATTTTGAAGGTTAAAAATCGTTCCGGATCTCAACATTGCCTAAAATAGGAGGTACCTATATAACTCGCTTATTTTAACCGTCTTTGAAGGAAATGAAAGAATAGTATCACGCTATTTCGTCGTAAAGTACTCCTTAAAAAATAATGCAGCATAAAATTTTAAAAAATTAAGCAACAAAACCTGGTATGTTGGATGTTTCCTCGGCGATAGACCAGCATATTTACTTGCAACGAACCTCACCGTGAATAGGCAGGTAAAAATGTGGGGGGGGGGGGGATAAAAATTTCAAATAAATGAAAATAATAATTTATGTACGGTGAGCTTTTGAATTATGTTTAAATGAAAAGTTGGATTAACGTTATTTCGAATCAGAAATCCGAGTGGGATGTAGTTCGTTCGGGCGACGATAGCGGCAGCACCTCCCTGTAGGGCCGTTTTCCGAATCTCATCTGCCTCAATTTTTTTCTCCTCTGTTTTTTCTCTTGACAAAATACGAACGTAAAAAAGGGGGATAGGTAAACGAGGTTGAGAAAAAAAGGCAAAAAAACAAGGGTCGCTCAGGTCACACCTGTCCCTCTATTGGCCGGCGTTCGACCCGCCCAGACCAACCCACTTCCAATCAACCGACAAAATTCCAATACCCCTTTCACGCCCAATACCTATAAAAAAAATCAGATAAAAAAATTGATTTTATTCATAACTCCCGCCATTGGCCACTACCAAATCGCTGATAAATGAAAACAGCAAAGAGAGAAACATGAAATTATTGATTTAAAAAAAATGTCAACAACTTAACTATTGAAGGCATAAAATAAAGTCTCATCGTATATAAACTGCTCACTAAAGTGCTGTTTCCTCATGACTGCGGCGCCCTCTTCATTGTGGCTAATCGCCTAATTAAATTACTCTTGACTCCAACGAATCCTGGATAAAACTTGACGCTGAACTAATCCTAGATTACGATATTTTACTACATATACGATTACTGAAGGTTCAAAAATGACTCTTAGGGTTTTTTTGGCTTGAGTTGGTCTGAAATTTTCTATCGATTAGCTTAGCATACTGTGTATTACAATTGGAAATAAAAAAATATCATAGTTTTCTACTTAAGAATCCAAATTAATGGTGGTATGGAAAGGTGGAAGGGGTGTTGATGAGTGTTGGTTTGGAAGTGATTTCCGTAAACGGTTGACAAGACGTCTGTAATCCAATACAAATAGACGGAAACTTTGACACGGGAGCGCACATTAAAAGGGAAGACGAAGAAGGATCTGAATGAGGAGTAAAAGGGCCTTCTTGTTCTAAGAGGTTTAATTAAATTTAATTAGGGTTGAAAACATATATAAGAAAATGCGACAGAGAACCCTTAAGTAACTCGAACTTCAACTGGCTCTACGATGTCTTTAAAATCAACATGAGATGTTGATCCGCAGCCGTGAAAACCAAGTTTTAAGGTTGCGTTTAATTTCAAAACTTATTTAGGAGTCAGATCATTCATGTTAAAATTTAAACATTATTTCCGCGGGTAAAAAGTTTTTTTATTACTCACCACGGTCGATTTGGATGGACGTCATAAATCTGAGGGTTGAGAAAAAGTTAGTGACAAGAGGAGAGGGACCTGGGCGAATCATTTCTTCGTAACCAAGATAGTGGCTGCCCTGAAACGCGTTTTTCAAACTGAAAATTAATACTCGCGCGGGTGGCTATAATGAAGACACTAAATTAAGCCTATATCAGCCTAAGTCGCCCTATAACTCAATGCTGTTGGTGAATATCTGGTGTAATTTTTAATTAGCGCTATCTTGGTTTTGAGTTATGTCTTCCGACTGGGCCCCTTATCTAGGTTCAGCTTTTTTTCACCTCCCTTCCCATCCCTCCCGACCGCCAGAACCACCCCCGTTCATCCCCCGACTCTATTTTTCTCTACCCTCTTCGCACCCGCTTCGGAGAGTTGAAAAAAAATCCCCATCCAGTTAATGACAAAATCCATGTTGGATATCGGGTCCTACGGAGTTTACACTATTGTTTTCCTTCCCTCTCGCTCACCGGCGAAAGAGTCTGAGAAGAACCTTATTGATTTTTCATTATACACATTGTATGCCGACAGATTTGACTACCCTTCAAAACATTTCTTCAGTCTCCTCCCTACAAGCATCCTCTCCATACGTCGATCTTTACCACCCTTTTTCCCTTTGCATAAACATACAATCCACCCCCACCCAAAACATAACCCCCTCGCTTCTTCCCTTACACGCTCCAACTTCAAACTTTTGACATCTCTAAAATCAAGTATCTCTATTAGATATGGACTTGTTCACATCTCTTCTTGACACGCGTTACCCAGGGAGTTTCCAACCGACATCCCTTCTTCCAAAATATGTATACAACTCCAGACAATAAACACCCCCTTCTCTTATCTTATTGTACTTTTGAAACATTCTTTTAAAGATAATGCCCTCCATTTATACGTACCGCCGCAAAAAAAGCTTTGAAGTAGTTTTAATTAAACCAGAAGGAATCAGGGAATCAGAAAGTTTTGACATTAATCAGCTTTAGAAGGTGACCTACGAGGTCACTCAAAAGGGGAAAAAAATTATTTTACCTTTTTTGCTTAATTCTTTTCCGCCATCAGTCATTTCAATTATTTTTTATAGGTAGGCAACTAAAATTTTTGGGAAAAAAATTGGTGCTGCGAAATCTTTTGATACAATATACTAAAACTGGTGTTTATTTGAATTGGTGCGAGTTGATACTTCAATGAAGGGTAGGATCAAGATAGTTGCCAGGTTGTGATGAGAAGGGCACGGGGGAACGCTCATCATTAATAGGGCAATCAATTGAAGTCGAGTCTATCAATTACTCGTAACTTGAGTCTCCGGTAATTTGTTGACATTCACTCTAAATATTCAGAAGCAACCGATACCTTTAGGAAATTGAAAATTCAAAGTGTTAGGGGGGAGGGAGGTTAGGAAATTAAGTAGTATCGGATAGCCTTTCGAGTCGTGAAGCGAGGTAAAAGGACGAGGGATGGGGTAGGGGGATGTTTTTCTCGAAGGGATGAAAACGGAGGTGGGGGCGAATCTAAAATACCCCTGGTGGTGTTCGCATATTAATTCCGCGTTTAATTTTATTATAGAGCCTCGACTAACGGTGGAGCGGACCTGCCTTTAAATACATTTTTTACCCCCTGGGTGCCTGCCTCGTTGGGGTGAGACCTCCGTGGGAGGGGTGAAATGAGGAAATATCTCCTTCAAGACTTGTTTGTTGAAAAAATGGCTCTCCTTCGTTGGGAGGGGGGTTAAGGGAGGCCAGAAATTAAAAACACTGAGAAACAGGTCTTGTATTTAGGGTAAAATTTATCGCCCAAGGAGGGAATAGGATGATTCCCCCCACCAACATCCCCCCCCCTTTACAGGAAACGAAAGAAAATGAAAAGAAACGAGTTGGAAAAATATACGAAATCCAATGGCCTACGTACCTCAACAACTGATTATTGATATCGTCTCCTTCCCTTTTGTTTGCTTTTCTTTTTTAATTAACTCTTTCGTTTAATTTTAACCGGGTTCCTCTCTTTTCTTATCTGTATTGAATTAATACAATGAGAACATAATTACTGAAAATCACCTTATTTTTAATTAAACGTTTGTTTTATTCCGTTTAGAGAAAAAAAAATTAATTTTCTTTATGCATCACTTATTTTTATTTTTAAAAGGAAATCGTCGTCAAATTATCAACAAAGCATTTTAAAAATAAACCAGAATCTAGAATCCAATATTTTTTTAGTTATCTAGAATATTTTTACGAAAGCGAAAAAAAGGTGACGAATTTGTAAGAAAGTTTGCCCCCTTCTTTTATCCGGTTATGCTACCTGTAAAGCAGAAATGAAAAGGTGGATCTAGTATATCCGGGTTGTAGGGACTATTTTCATTAACTGATCGGCTGGCGAAATATGAATTAAATTTTTTTTTTCTATTTAAAACAGAAAAAAAAATTAGGCATAGGAATCAACTCGCTTGAGAGAATAGGAAATTCGCCTCGGTAGCCTTTCGTTCTCGGGGGAGGAAAGAGCCTCTTGAGGGCGATTTTAAAGCCCGGCTGCTATATCCATTCTAGATTGGAATCGTAATATTTACAAAAAATTCTTTTTTTAATAAATTTTATTATTTAAAACCTAATAAGTTTGGTAGTTACCTACGTGATTTTTTTCTCCCTTTGAATTGCTCTTTAAAAAATCATGTCGAGTAATGTTTAAAAGAATTTAAATATTAAAAAATTTGCTAAAAGAGAGAGATGGAAAGAAGGGAGGTAATGAATAATCTTAAATATAATTGTTTTCCCCGTTCGTGAAACCCTCGGGCTGAGCTTTTTTTTTCTTTTACTCCAACCCCTCTTCAACCCCTACGTCCGTTTCCTTCCTTTGTTTCCGGGAGCTAACGTGGACAACAATTTAAAATATTAATACCTTTTAATTAAGCCTGCCTTCTCCTTATTTTTTTAATTTTTTTTCCTTTTTTATTTTCTCTTCTTGTTTTTCACTCTTGGTTGAAACTGTGTGTTTATTCTTTATGAATCGGTTGTCTTATTTTGTAGGTATGTTTGCAAACCCGTGTAAAAAGAGAGGATAAATGGTTGAGATTTTGTAAAGGTTTTATTCATTTGATGTCAGGCCTTTGGGAAACCCCATCCAAAAGATGAGAAGACCCCTGAGAAGAATATCTAATGAAGTTCGCTAACGACTTGGGAAGGATTAGAAACCATGTGAACATTCGAGGGTGAAGAGGGTGGTGGTTGTCGGTCGGGGATGGGGAAGTGGCTTTAATATGACTTGTTATATTTCGAAGGAAGTGCCCGAGCCACATTTTAATGGGACATTACCCGCCGAAGACTAATCCCGACTAATCCGCACTTTATCGACGCATTCAAAACGAGCAACCCGCAAAGCGCCGATGAATTCCGTCTTTCCCTCTTTTCCTCGAGCAATGGCCCCGGCGGCAAATTGAGCGCGCTCCGCTCATTACGAAGCGGTTTCCCCAGGTTAAACATTGCGGAGAACGTTTTAAAGGAGTTCACCACACATTAGCTTTCCGTCAATTAGACACCGATTAGCGTAATCGTCAAAAGTTAATGAAAATGCTTTACTTCAAAACTTTTCTCTTTCCAATTTAAAATGTCAAGAGTCCCGAATACTAGCTCCCATTTGGTACCCTGAATATGACTACTTTCGAGAATCATTGACAGTCACAAGCACCAAATTATAAAAGTAATTTTTTTTTATCTAGGAAGACATTTTTTACTTTTCAAAATCCGATTCTTTCAGCACATGTCTTTAACCTCTCCTCATTTTCTTCTACCGCTGTAGTTGCTAACAATTCAGTGAGAACTTTTTTCAAAAGAAAAAAGGAAGAAAGTAAAAAAAGGGGGTGGGCCACGTTTGAAGGTGGCCGTAAATTTTTTCTCGTTGATGAAGTGGGGTTGATGTAAGGGAACGTGTCGTCCAAGAGTTGTGTCGGTATGTTGCACTTTGTAAGGGATGAAGGAGAGTGAAGAGCGGATGGTGAGGTAGAGAAAAATAGAGTTTTTAGACAAACTTTTGAGAAAAGCAGTAAAAGCTACGTGCTTTTGAACCTTCCTCAGGAGCGTAGGGTGGAGGTTTATTATATCATGGCAGTAAACCAAGGCCTCACCTAACTCACATTATAAGATCTAACTACTCTCATTTCATCCAGAGTCTTAAGCTAATAATTTATTAATTGATATATTAAAATTTAAAAACGTATCTTCATGATGTTATGTAAATACATACTTTTTAAAAAATAAAAGTTAATACGCTAAAGGAGGGGATGCATCAAAAGCCTTCCCGAAATTGCGGATTGAGAGAATTTCAACAAGGGACAAAACTCGAATGGCCCCGGGGTAGCAATAAGTGATCTTGACAATCTCGATCTCATTGACTTGGGCAAAGAAACGGTCGGAGAAATTAATTTAACTAGTAAAGTTCAGGAGCTAATCCGTTGTTTACTGGACTAAAAGAGGGCTTTCATGTTGCAAAATGAAGTGGATGGATTTAATTTTGTGCCAGGGACGCATCTTAAAATGAAGTTTAAGAGGGTCTCTTTAGTAGGGTAGGTGGGCGTTCGAATCGGACTCTACATTCATATGTTGGCCCACACTTTTGCTTAACATTAAAATATTTGGTGTCGATGGAGCTAAGAAAAGTAAGTATTAAGAAATTCATGAAAAAGATCATTTTAAAAATAAAATTGACAATATTGTTTAAAAATTAAATGAATAAAAAACATTTGGAAGCGAATCATCAGAGGGTTAAGAGCCATGCCTAAAGGAGGGTGGTATTGAAAGGGAATTGAAAATGTAATTATTTCAACATTAAAGAAGCAGAAAAAAAAGTTGCCCGGAGTTAAACTCTAAAAGTAGCATTGAATCTCTCTTCTGATGAAATTATTATATATTTTACCCCCTTTTCTGAGGCCCGAAAGAAAAATGTTTTTAAAACTCGATGAAAACTGGGGAAAAAACAAGTCTGTAATTTGTATCTGAAAGAAGTAATTACAGAGGGAAGGAACGGTGAGAAATAATTCATTGATGTATTCATTTATGCCCCGAGTTGGGCGGGATAATCTGATTAAAGATCCGAATACTTCCCTCCAATACTTCAAGTTGCCCATTCATATTTTGGAGTTCATTTATCCGTCTTCTTAAGATTGCAAATTACCTACCTTCAGTACTACACGAGCACTCCCATCGGCAAACATTTGCATTGTTGATTTCCATTTGCAATTCCTAAGCCACCGTTCATAATAATCGTTCCAGTTTATTTTCCTTATATTATCAACAGCCGCAGAAAGACTCCCGCCCACCCCCCGCTCTTCTACGTCAGTCTACAACCACCCCTTTCGTTTCTCAGCCGCCGTTTCCGCCTCTTCACAACCCTCTCCCTTTTCCCATCCTTTCGTCTTTTCTCTTATCTTCAGGTATTTCCTTGTGCATCAAGTTTTGTACTCTTTGGGGATTTACCCCATGCTAATCTTTAAAATAACGCCGAGATTCTCCAGTTTCGCCTCAAATATAACAAGGACAAAGATTCTGTTTGCTTTAAACCAACCCCTCTTCTTTAATGATCGTATTTCGGACGGAATTCTTTACCCATATCGTTCTTCAACTCAAATGCTTGAAAAGCGAAGGGAAAATAAGATTTCAAGTTAAATAATTTCGACGCAGATTTGTTACTCTTAATATCGGATGGACAACCGAAGGCCGTCTTCTAAATAGGTTTGTTGGCTAGAACAGGATTGGGATAATACCGTTTCTCCCCGCTGTTTGAACGTTTTACCGCTTTGTCTCTTTTCAAACAATCTTGCTTGAATCCACTTTAGACTCCTCCACCTCTGGACGACATTATTATTCCAATGCATGAGTAATCTCTCGCGGGTTTACTCAACGTTTCACATTAAATAAAATCCATCAAGAGCAGGGCTGAGCGCGGAAGAGGAAACTAAAACATTCGGTCGGAATCAGATCGCAATTACGCGAGTTTCCCCCCCGCCGAATCACGAGAGTGTGTCGAGTGGTGAATTTACGAATATTCAGAGAGCTATCGGAGCGTTGGAGTTGAAATTAAGAGCCGTAAGTAATTAATGGTTCTCGAGGAACCCAAACTGAGTAGAAATGTTTTTGTTATACAAATGTTGGCCTCTTCCTCCAGAATGTTAAGTTTATTTTGGAAGCCGAATTCATTTTTTACCCGAACAAAAGTAACCTTTTTTTATTTCAGCCACCAGTTTTCATGCAACGTAAAATAAAATGAAAACCATTTTAAACATGTGGCCGCATTTCTGAATTATAAAGAAACATACGGTAGAGAATCTGCTTTCATTAAACAAAAATCGATTTATTAAAACAAAGGACGCTCAGTGAATACTGATATTTGCCTTTTCTCCGTTCAAACCGCGGGAAAATCTCAGCATTATTTTTCCTCCGATTATCGAATAAAAGTTAAGAAGGATGAAAATGTAAACTTAACGTTCCCTGAATGCTGGGGAGGTAGCGAATAGGAAGAAGGCCGACGTGCTTGTATGAAATCCCATACCGAAACACGCCTTCAGCTCAACAACTCTAATTTGATTTCAGTTCAGGAGGAAATATATACGTGATTGATCATTATAACTTTGTGTTGGAGGAAACGATATATCTTAGAATAGGAAGAGCGGGCCTTAGAAACCTAATCAAACTTCTGAATGAACAATGTATACTCAGTGTATTGAAACCGAAAATTGCTGTTTGATCTGGGACGGTGAAGGGACGACAAAACTGACGTATTATCAGCTACTAACAGTTCCTTCATCCTCTTTATAATTAACTTATTTTGAATGGCATCCCATAAAAAGGACCTTTTCTACCTTGTAATTCGGAACTTAATCTCTCTTCGTCGCTCTTAAGAAACATTAGATTCCTGTTTAATTATCGAGTGAGTCATTAAGGCATAAAATTAATTTTGTTATTTTCCTTTCTCCTTTTTTCAAGACTGGATATTCTTCCATATAGAGCCATTTATTTAAATAAATAGATAAATCAGTTTAAAGAACGTTCATCAATGTCGCCTGAAGATATTCCAATAGGATGAATTTGTGACCTACCTAATTATAAAGGTTCGTGAAGGTGAAGGGGGACGAGAGAGCAAAATATATTTACTGGCGAATTGCTCCCGTGCAGAGTATGTGAGAGCGAGGCTCTTAATTAATGAATTAATTGAACGGATACAAATAGTCATAAAGGGTGGCTAAGATGCGCTGAAACATTTACTAATTAACTCACGGTATATAAGGAGGAGGATTCCCCCCTTGGGATGAGGTGTGGGGTGGGGGGATGGGATTGGAAGGATGAGAAGGGAGGTGGGTCTCCCTTTTCTCCCTAATTCTAGCTCGGAATAACTTACCCCATAGATTTTTATTCCCTCATCTTCGGAGGGTCCCGAATTAAAACTTTTTCGGGAGCATTTATATTTTTTTTACGAGCGAAGAGGGCGATAACTTTTCAAATGTGTTCTTTCCTAATGATAATCATATTTAAGGGATATTAACTCCGGCAATATGCTCGGATTGCATTGGATCAGCCGAGGAGGAATCATAACTTTTATTAACTGGGAATGAGGGGTCGGAAAGTTTGGACAGCGAACGCTTTTCGGTGACAGTTAATGGTCACCGTCACAATAGCCATTCGTTCGTTTATAAACTTTTTTTATATTCGAAAAACGTTTTTTTTTTTCCTCTCCTCCTTCTCTCTCCCTCAAACTTTATAATTGCTCTCACATCGCTTTTTTCCGTCTTTTAGAATCAATCAAATTCACGTTTATCTAAGGACGTCCTGAAAACGATATAACCGTGGGGGACCTTTTCGATGAAAACCCAGTTAAAAGTTATACTTTTTTTTCCAGAACGTGTGAATAGGGGACAAATAAAAAGTCATCATTAACCTTTCCGAATGAAAAGAGAACTGTTTTCCACACTACCATACAAAAGACACTGATTACGTAGTCACAGTGATTTTATATTCTGAGGGAGTTTTCTTAATGTCATTCTTCTTCTTTATTTTTTCGATCAAATCTTTTTAAGAAAGTTTATAAAATTTAATCAGATTTCATTAGAGAATTCTTTGAAAATAATTATATGATAAACATGATTAAAAAAGCCAGTTTATTGTTTTATTACTATAAGAGATAAGGTAGAAAAAAAAAATTGGTGATTTCATCGAGGCTTCTTTTACAACCCCAAAACGCCTTCTTTTTCCCCTGAACCTTAATATCTTGGTATAAAATAACCGAAGCTGAGATAACGGGTGTAATACAAAAAAAAAGAGGTTTAACGGAGGGAGGTTGATAAAGTATTTTTCCTTAAGAAAGGAGGGTTGATACCATCCAAGGGGTTTGATTAAGTCGGCGAGATCGGAATAACAATTAAAAAAGTGATGATAAGGAGAAGGGTGGCTAAAAGGTGTGATATTGAAATAAAATTTACCTTCCGGCTAGAAAAAAAAAATTAAATAACGAAATTAATTGATTTCTGATGGTAAGGTGATTGGACGAGGACCACTAATGAAGTCAGTATAATAAGATGAGGTAGCCTTAGGTGGCGTCGTTAATAACCAACCACTTTGCTCCCTTAACTCTATCATTCTCACCCCAATTCCCGTTCCAATCAAGTCTAAGGTTCGATCTAGGTATTGTAATGGATTTTTAAAATGACGAAAGAATGTTTGAGCATTATGGCGTCTGGGAACATTTATAAAATGAGTAGGTGTATATAACGAAATCTCGGAAAGGGTAACAAGAGACACAAACGAGATTTTATGTTCAAAAACAGCGATGATCTTGTCGAGTATTAGACTGGAAACGGCGACTTTGCGGAGGAGGGTCCGCCGCACGTCCTAATATAATCAACCCCTCACACGACTCTTCCATTACTTTTTTCGTGGGTGCATTAAAAAGGAGCCTAATTACTCTTGAACAGAGCCTGGGATAAATAAATCTTAAAATTAACTTAACACTTCTAATTGTACCTTTCGGGGTCCGGGACCCTTTAATATAAACACAATGGAGATATACTGCACTCGCTAAACTCGCTCGTAAATTAAGACACCACGCACCGGCGCCAACAATTAAAACAAATGACATTTCTTAATTACTTATTATGACGTGGCTAATGGCGGTCTCACTGACGCGGTTCCCCACCTCGTCCTCAACTCCCTTCCGACGTTATTTCTGTATCTTCCTTCTTTCCACCTTATCACACTCAACTTCATCAAACATCCATCTTGACCCAACCCTTTTTACATTTTAACTATAATTATAACCTAATTAGATCTTTTCCTTTAAACTTCCGTCCCTTCCTTCATTCTCAATGAAGAATAATGTCTTAATCCTTTAAGATTCTGCTAAAAATACACCTTTATTTTATTTTTGGTGATTTTTTTCAATTTCGCGGATTACTTTTGAGTTGAAATGCACAATTAAGTTAAATTCTGAAGTAGATACCTTGAGAAAATAAAATAGTGGATCAGAAGCGCTGATAATAAAAGCCATTTGACTGGAGAGGCTAAATTGAGCCTCATCCTCTAAAAACTAAAGCCCTACAGTCTCTTTTACAAAGCGACATCTTCGGAAATCATAAAGTTTAAAAACGTTAAGAATTTGTTAAAAAGATGTCTAGGGCGGGGTCAGGACACGACGATGATATATCGGGACCGGTATCGCTTCGCTAACGAGCTCGTGATGTGCGGAATTCGGATTGGTCCCGGGTACTCGCAATTCAGTTGAAAAATACACGGTCATCATCATTCTGACTTGAAGGGAATATTTTGGTGGAGCGCTAGTGCCCTGGGACACAAATCGTCCCTTTATTAAACCGTATAGCCGTTTTCTTTTCCGTCCCTCTCCAACGTAATTTTTTTTCCCTCCTCCCTTTTTCAACTTTTCAACCATGTTACCAATTCTCGCCAGAATCGCCATCAAATTATACCTACCTATGTGAAAACAGCTTTTAAAAATAACATATTCCACTTTTGCCTCACAAATGCAATTGCTGTCAGTTTTCTCTCCTTATTGCTTTGAGCCAAAAAGGAGAACTGATCTGTTTAGTTAATTTTTTTTTAACTTGAAACAGTGTTTTGAACGGAGACAGGAGAGGAGTGAGTGAGAGAGAAGGAAATTAGCCGTAAGGGACCTGTTAGGTTGAGGAGTAGCTAAGGTGTAATGGGGATGCCCCTTCTCTGCCTTCCTAATAAACCAAGGCTGGGTCAAGCCACCCCAACCGTAGCCTATTTTACACATCTCCGACTTTGGTAATAGCTTTTGGGACAGTCTTCCTATTGTAAATCCTCCGCCACCCCTCCTCATTCCCTTCTTTTCATGGCTCACTCCTCTCTCGTCCTTCTACCTTTCTTTTAAAACGGATAGACAAAAATAAAAACAAATACGAGTCTCCTTATAAATAAATACTGACTACAGTTTGGTATATTATACTGAAATGACAGAAGAAGGGACCTACTAAAGAGAAATGCAAGATTTAAACCACAAAAAAGGTGGAGAAAAAGTTATTGAATGTTTTATTTACATATTCGCTAATTTGAATGGTAAAAAGCTAATTAAAATTGGTAAAATGTTTAATGGCATGTGAAGTTAAATGGGTGTTAGAGCGAAGGAGGAAGGGAGGCGATAGATTTCTCTTGGGGGCTGTAAGGAGTATTGTAAAGTAATGCCAAGGTGTTTCCTTTGTGCCAATTAGAACTTTGGAAGAGGTGGTAGGTAAGGAGGGCTCGAGTGATGAGGGAAACCTACCACTGCGGTTCCCTTATAAATATAACTTACTAGGCTCCTGATTCGGCTAAATGGTCGGCCCAACAACCAACTCATATTAAACAGGCAAACTTTTTGAACCTAATAAAACGTTATTAGTGTATCTCTCGTGGTAGTCCGCCCGTTGGTACGTCACTCCCAGTTTACGAGCAATGTCTAATGCAGAGGAATGACAAAATCTACTTCAAGTTAAAACACAAGTTGCCCTCCGCGAGGAGGGATTATAATTAGAAGAGATAGAACTTGTTTTATCATAGAACCTTAAAGAGCTTCCTTCCATCTGAGGACACACAACAACCGTCATACATTACGCACTAACCTCATTAATTTCAATTTTAATTTATAACTTGAGCCTTTTCGTCAGTCAACTATATCAAAAAGCAGCCATAAATAAAAAAAAATTAACAATCACATTAATTCAAGCTTTTAAAAAAGCAAAAAATTCTGAAGAGATATTACAGGTAAAAGTTTATCCCATTTGAGACATGTGTTGCAAAAATAAACACTCCATCCCTTGAGAAGCATTAATTTTGAGACTAATGCGGGGAAAGTAAGCGATGAGAATTGAGGCAGTAAATATGAGCTAATTGCCATAGTGGAGGACACTGCAGCAAATCTTAAGAAGCACGCGTCTCCTACTCTTTATCTTAAATCCCTCCCTCCTTTTTAACGGCTAACCGACTGACTGGAATAATTACTATTTGCATCAAGATTCATGAAAGCGATATCGTAAATATTAACGGAGACAAAACTAATTACGCTTCTTTCTTTAATGTTACAACTTTAGGGCTCTTCTTCTAAGTAGGTTTCCGAGAGAAAAAGGAAAAAGGAAGAAGGAAAAAAAAGGCTTTTGAGAATTAGGGCTTTAGAAGAAATACTTCGGTACTTTTTATCAGAAATAAAAGAGAGACAAAGAAAAGGTGACGAAAAAAATGAACAAAAAGACCCCCCTCCTCCCAGGACTTATGTTACTGAAACTGGTACGTCGATACTTTCTTTCTGTAGGGCCCAAGTGCTCTTTCATTTTTCTCATGAATTTAACCATAAATGAATTCGTAAAAACAACTTAATTTACAAAGTTTTGTGCCCCCAAAGGCATAGTTTAACGTAGATATTAATTAAACGTGCGTTTAGTACGAAATCAAGAAACAACAAGACAAGTTTAATTTACTATCTAAACCATACGCTGTTATGGGTGGATAGCATTGAGGGGCTATTCGCAAATATAGAAATGACCACCGGGAACGGAGCGAAACAGAAATTGATTTTGATAATGAACCTTCCTTCAGGTAGTTTGGACGGCTTGTTATTGTTGACCCAGAATGTGATTATTATTGTTCTATTAGATCTGAAACGTGGTTGCGTTCCTCCCTCCCAAGCGTCAATGGACGTGACGAAATTTTTTTAGGTTACAACCCCACCTTTGACCTCGCGACTTGTACCTTCTCTACCTAAAGTCCTACAAATAGAGCATCTTTAAGCTTATATTTTTAATGAAGGAATTTTGAAAAGGTATAGATCAGAGTTTTTTTAAAGAAAAAGTTGTGGCCGTGAAGAGAGGGGGTTAAAAAGGGGAAAACCGTGTACATTAGAACATGGAAGTGGTTGAACCATCAACTGTTAAACGGGCAGAAAATCCTCTCAGCGTCTCCTTCTGTTCCAAACCTTCCGTTTATGCCGTTCGTGGATTACACCCAGTTTTTACGACAACCTACCCGCATAACGCAACTAATGCTTTCGCGCTCGTAACTTTCCAAAGGGGATGAGGGGAAAAAATGAGAGAGAAAAAAATATTGATGTCCCATTGAAGACTGTTAAGAGTTTTACTACTTTTCTTCCCCCTTAAGTAAATGCGAGAATTTTTTTTTGTCATTAATGCGTATTTTGCGACGAAGAAATCAAGAGTAACAAAAACATCTTATCTAAAAAAACATTTTTTGAAAAGGTTTTTTCAGTCTTTTAAAATGACCGGATGCGCTTTTAATAATAAATGTATGAAGAAAAAAGGTAGAAAAGATGAGAAAAGAGAATCGATAGAGTAATTAGTATGGAAGGGTAGTGTTAAGGAAAGTAAAGGGTTGAGAGGGACTGAAGGGAGAAAATGGCGGAGAGGGAAGCTGTGGCTTATCCTTGCCTATTATTAGCAATTAGTAAGTAAACTGCACTTTGCATATGAAATCAGGCGGAGGAGGGAGAGAGATTAGGGCTAGAGGGTGCGACGGGGGTCCCAGTTAGAAGCAAAGAGAGCCAAGGAAAATGATAAACTTGGGAGCCATTGATAAAATACATTAATACAAATGGGAGTCGCCTATACAGGGTGGAATGGAAGTATGAAAAAATAAAGAACCCCTCTCTTTTCTAATTCCGGCCCCCAATGTATATCTTTTATGATTATTAATCCCAATGAACAAGGTCCCGTCTACAGTTAACAAACTTTGTCGCCTCTTTATATTTAATGTGGTCTGAATTTTTTTAAATTTTTTTTCTTCAAAAGAATGATTGTCATTAAAGACAAAATAAGAAAACAATCCCTATAATGGAGCAATAAAAAAAATTATGTTCGAATTTCTATCCTAAGGTCTGATAGTTCTTGAACTTTTATGTTTTTATTCCTATAAGAAATTGTAAGGTGGGACTAAAAACAAACAAACGGGATTGAAGAGAGAGGAGGAAAGCAATAAAAAATCATTTAGGAGTAACAAGTACAAATACGGCAGTCAAAAGTGGACATTGTAAATATATGGCTAGAGGCAATCACAATCCTAGCTTAGCGGACCGTGCTCAATCTGCTTTTTTTCTCTCTCTCTTTATTTTTTCCCCCTTTCCTGTTTTCCTATATTCATTTTTTTCGCTCGGCTGCCGCAAGGGCACGACTCGAAATTTAAAGTATAATAACTGTAGGCGGATCAAAGATCCAATAACAGGCTTCTCTTTTTTTCCATCTCCCTTTCTCCTAAACAAAAAAAAAAATTAAGGTTTTCAGGTTTGTTTTTAAAACATTTTAATATATTTTAACGTAGGTGCCATTGGTGCGAAACGAAAAGGAAGTTAAGGGCTTGAGTTCAGAGGATATAGGATGACTAATTACTGGGAGAGCGGATATTTGGGAAAGGAAAGGGAAGCCGCGTAAGGATAATGACTATCTATTGGGATCGATAATGTTTATAGGTGTTAGAAAGGGGTTCTAATTAATAGACCCTCGCCCTCTTCCCGTCCCCTTCTTTCCCACCTCCCCATTCTCTTAAAACATACAATATTCGAATATTTCTTAACATCGGAACCCTTTTACTCGACGTCATAGTGATCTATGGCCCTTAAGGGTCCGCCCTAGTCCCCCTTCATCCCTCCCCGGCCAATACTACAAACCCCTAATGGCATCACCTTTATCAAAACCCAAACGTCGTTTTCATTCATCAAGATGAGAAACCATTTGGAACACATTTGAATCATCCGGATCGAGCGATTATCGTTTCTTTTTGTCTTTCTGGATAATAAATTTTGGTAATCGATTCTCCGGAATCTTTGAATAATAGCGCTTCTCAAAATTCTTAAGATCCTAATATTTTATAAAAGAAGAAGAAAAAAATAAAGGGTTAACTTTTTGTATTGTTATGATAAGAAGGCGGTTTTCTTGTACATTGTAAGGGGTTGGTTTTCTCACATTATAGAACAAGTTGTCGGCCCATAAAAAAAAGCGAGTCAAGAATCAGGGGAATTGTCCGCAACCATCTCGGTGTGATGATGAATATTACAGCTAATTAAAGAGGCTCCGGATGCGGGCATTGTTTCGGGACGAGCACGCAAAAATAATAAAATAAAAAGCAAACAAAGAAGCGTCTAAGCCGACAACACTTGTCTGCTTCGTGACAGTTATTATATTACTTATTTCGGCGTAAGTGTTGTTCAAGCGTTCCCTCGGGGGGAAGCCTCTAAAAAAATGCCCCTTCCGGAACTCAACCCTTTCTAGAACATTTCAGAAAGGAAAAATGTGTCCCGATACTAAGTTTTGACATTACACATCTGACGTTAAGATTAATGATATCCATTTTGAATAATAATTAACAACGGATACTTTTTATGTGGAGAAAGTGGAAAGATTAAAAAATCCAGCTTGTTGTCAAATTAATACAATTGCAGAGAGTAATTCGGTTTTTTAATGCCTTTGAACTTCCGCTTTGTCGAATACATACAACAATATCTACTCTGCCCTTTCATTACGTAGATTGATTTCGCTCGTATTCATCGCATGAGTGGGTTATTTTCAACTGGAGTTACTCTCAAAATCTTATCCTTTGTATGTTTTATAATTTAGACGAAAAAAAAAATTTAGAAAAGTTTTTTTTATCACCTCACATCGATTGCTCGAGAAAAAAAAAGCATCTCAAATAGTGGGGACAAAGCACAAATAAAGATATCAAAAACTAAAAAGAAAAACGGTTTATTGCAGGGACTAAAAACACAATCATAGTAAAGTGGTATACTCATAGGGAAGGAAAAATATATTTTAATAGATTTGTTTTTCTGGAACCGCCAGGGCAAATTAAATATGAGCTTGATGTAAGGCGACTGAAAAGGGAGGGAGTTTAAAAATATTATTTTATTTTTCACGCCTAAGACATAAATCTTTTTGAAAATAATTAAAAGGAAAAGGCTGCGTAAATATCAATTAGCGTATTGCTCTTATTTTTTGTAACCTCCTCCTTTGATTTATGGATCGATGCCTCACTAAACTGTTAAAAAACGTTTAAGAAGGATCATAAAGAAAGAGGAAGTTAATATATTTAAAAGCGAAGGGTAACAGCCTAGGGGAAGGGGAAAAAGGATAGAACCGATTCTTATAAACCATTGGTTTTGTTTTCACATAACCGAGCGGTTTGGAAATCTTCCGAAACATTTAGCATATTTTCCGGAAAAAGGATGGATTGGGGTCTAGGGGTGGGCTTAGGTACCCCACCCTTCTTTTTTTTTCTCTCTCTCTCTCACACCCGAATATGACGTCAGCTCTAGTGTTTTACATCTCTAATCGGGTTCTTCTGATAGTCGACATGTCAATTTCACCGACACGGAAAGGATGGGGGAGAAAAGCGGCTGCAACTTAAATAGAAATGTTCCCCCGTCCCTTCCTTCACAATACATACCTTTCGCGTGATATTCTTTAGATAGTCTTTTGACAAGACAACAACAGACGTATTGACACAAATATGTTCATCCGATACAATTTATCTTTTCACGAGACCGCGCCGTCCCGACCTTTTAGAAAATACGACAAGAAACATTTTTCTCTCACGAATTCACTCAAACAGTTGAGGATGAGAAGGGGCTGATTAAATAAGATACGTTTTGATGAAATATTCGATTTTGAAACTTTGTCGGGAGTGTATGTCGAACAATGAGAAGGGTTGAGAGGCGAAGCTGAGTAAGTATTTCGCCGGAGGCTCGACTCGAAAGGGTATTATATTTAAGTAAAGGTTAGAAGTCATTGTAAGTGAAATATAACCGACTGGAATATCAATATCGGTAAAGAGGGAAGAGAATGGATGGCGTTACAATTCTAACTAAGTTGCGAGCGGGTTGTGTTCTCGAGTCCATATCGACTGTAATTCAATTGCTCCGGGTCTCTATTAAAAGGCAGAAGGAAACACGATATTTCTGGGTGATTTGAATAAGCTTTCAGAAGGGAGGAAGAGGAGGACCGGGACCGGAGCTCCAAGCTTAGGGAGAGCGCTGAAAGGGTTGGGAGGATTAAAGATTCAAATATCGGCAGAGGAGGGAGGAAAGCATCAGGAGCTAAAGCAGTAAAAGTCAATAGAAGGAAGGAATGACACTTTGCTTAATGGTTAGCCTTCGTTCTAAATATTCCAGGGGTACACACTCGGACGCACGTACACTCTCTAACTCTCCTCCCTTATCAAATTTTTACCCCTTTCTCTAAGCCACCCTTACATGTGGGGGGATTGGCTAATTTTAATACGGGCTACCCTTCTCTTTTGAATATTAACTTGAGGGTGGACATAAAGGAAAGTGTCACAGTCCTGTCCTACCCAGTCTCCCTTTAATCTTTCCTCACCTTTTTCTAGGGCTCTCTTCTCTCTTTGTTCTCCTACCTTTAATATATTCATTTACACCACGTAACCGTTATTAATAAATTAACTTTAATACTCGAGCCAAAGTAAAGCTGATGTCCATTCCAGACAGACGCTTACGGTAGAAATGTTGTGAAAATCAAGGAGCGGACAGAATCGCTGTCCTCATAACTTAATACTTAACTTCTATATGAACGTTCCCTACCTTGAATTATACCAACTGTCCTCTACACGCTTCCCTTATAATTAAAATATAATATACGACCATCAACCTAAAGTGATAATGCGTTTAAACCCTTTTCAAAGTATTACGCTCCCTCAAAGACCCCGTACTAGAATAGCTTAGGAGACATTATTTTTATTTCACCGATTGTACCTTTTCTGTTTTCAATTTGTCATGGATTCAAATCGTTGCAAAAGAGCTGTGAATGCAAGCTAGAATAATTTTCGATGAATTAATACGACTTTTGAAAGAAAGGAAACCACTGAGAGATGACGATTGAGTCGAATTAAACGGTGTTGTGGCCTTGAATGTCGTGACCTTGCAAAGGGGGGTATGACTGCGAATGCTGGGGGTGGATGGCGGAGGGTGAAAGCGAGGTTGTATAGGGGAGGCCCCACAATCCTCCTCCGTTTGACCCCTCTCTCTACTGCGTGTAGAGCGAAATGCTTTTATTTCTTTTCGATAATACTTTTCGTTCGACTTATTTCATAGTTTAAGCCTATCAGCACCACCCCCTTGAGTTTCAAGTTGTAAAGCGAGCGGTCCTCGCTTTTCTCTTCAAGGTCACGAATCAAGGCTTGTACATACCGTCCAATGAAAATCCACGTCTGTAAGAGGACCGGGAAAAACTTTTGTTTTATTTTAACTTCCTTGAATTTATTGTTATAATTTCGATAACGGGCTTTTTCAAATGGGTCATCCAGACCCAGTATGCTCGGTTAGTTATCTTAATTGAGCTGAAGGTTAATCCTTTTCTTTTTTCGGAACAACATAAAACGTAATTTTTATCTTATCTTCAGTGAATCTTCCTTTTGTTGGTAACTTTAAAGTACTTTCCATCGAACGTAAAAAAATATCCAGTGTATGCCTTTTTGTTCGGAAGAAAGATTTTGAGAGGTCATAACCGCCGAAGAAATAATTAAAGAGCCTGTGTAAACAGTTGAAAGAGAAGAAAGTTTGTTAATTATCAGGAATGCTAAAGAGGTGTTAGAAAGTGGTGTTAGATGAGAAAGTGGATAAGGAAGAGTTCTTAGATAAAGTTAGTTAGAGAAGTGATGTTGTATTTGTGGTTGTAGGTATGAAGATGCACCTCCCGTTCACCCCAGTCCACCCTCCGAGGATCTCCGCGTTTAGGGATTGAAGCCTTAACCCAACCCCGGTTTCTCCCTTCTACTACTCAGCTTCCCCTTTTCATACGAAATTCCCTATAATTCCTTTTGTCTTTAGAGCTCCCCCTTTTCCCTGCTAATCCCCGTCCGTATATGTCACATCCGTTATCTTTGTTTCAACCCTTTTTATGCGTTGGAATAATCAAAAACCTGTGGTGATATTTTTTGTCTGCATATCAGAGGAGGGGTAGGGAGCTACCCCTACAGATATTTTATGTTCTCTATCTCTGTCTCCCGCTCTCCTTCCTTCGCCGCTATTATTTATGTTTTTACCGAGGCTCCGCCAGCATTGTCTTTCCCCCTCCCTATAACCTGCTGAATTTATCTCGACTCATTAATAATTTTTGAGCCCAATATCTTCTTGTCCGTCCCTTTTCCAGGATTATATTGTACCACAGACTCCTTTCATTTCACCACAGATTAGGTTTTCCACCCTTCGGCTATATTTTTATTTTTTCCTTCTCTCGTTTCTGCGGACCTATAAGATATAGGATTGGTCCAAAAGCATTCCACAGGGAGACTTTTTTTAAATTTTTTTTTTCTTTACCAACTTTCTCCAATATCTTCGTCATGTATTGGGCATAAGAAAACTTTATCAAAAGAATCTGCATTTCTAATCCTTATTGATTAAGATCATTATAATTTGTAAAAAAAGGAGAGACTTATAAGCATGGTAACAACGAACAGTATAATGAATCAGGTTTCTATTCATCGTGTACGAAAAGGGTTTTGAAATTAATTAACACTAGCCCGACTGTTGTGGAGGTCTAAAGAAGAAAATTCTCCACGAAATTATTCAGATGTCCGAGCGGTGTAGGAGAGACGAGAGTAAATACAGAGGTAAATAGAAGAGCAGTAATACGAACGACCCTGTTTAATAATGGTTCCAACGTAGAAACCATAAAGAGGAATGGGGGATATCGGCGTTTATTTATTAAGAGGAGAGAGCCTTTAGGAGTCTCGGGCTAATCCTCGGAGTAGTAGACATTTGCATATATTATTGATCTCGAAGGGGTTAGACGATCAGTGCCCAGGGGAAGTGGCAATCGATAGAAAACGTCATCCTTGCTCTGATTCATCAATCGATTTTCAAGTAAACCCCGGCATGTTAAATTTCAAACTCTGAGATTCCTTTCTTCCCATAGTGAATTATTTAAGTGCTTTTTTTTGGTTTTCAAAAAAAGTTTTCCCGACAAGTGTCGTTGAAAATCTCTTACCTTTTAACAATTCAGGAGGCGATGATAAGTTAAAGGTAGAGAAGGTTCACCTCTGATACTTGAGCCATCTATCAGTAAATTATTTATTATCGAACTTTTAAACCCCTTTGATCTACAAGTAAAAAGTTTTCCCGCTGAAACGTTCTTCTCGAGAGTTTTAACAACTTTAACATTGTTGTGTCGTTGGCTTAAAAGGATACACGGAAGCGACTTTAATCTTTTATGAGAAATGTGACGCCTCTGCCATGTAAATAGAAATCTATATTTGACTTCGTGATTGCCAAGACTGATCTGGAGGTCAGAAGGTGAAGGAGCCTTCGACAGCGATCGATCGAAAGATTAAAGATTTGTTCTCGAAGGGTGGGGAAGAGTGTGAGCGGATGGGGCGGAGGCGGTTCGCTAATTGGGCAGAGTAAACTGTAGAGAATGTCAAGCAAAAGGGAAAAGCACATATATAATTCAATGGGAATTCGAGTTTTACCACCGTAGCCCTACCTTTGATCTTGTGCCGATTGACAGTCCTCCCTTCTTCCCTCATCCAGGGTTTAGATAAATAAACTATAGCCTTACCCGAGTATTCTCCTTAGAGCCGACGGCCATGTTAACCCTTCAAAGTTTGATACTACCTCACCCTTCAAACCCTCTTCTTCCGGTCGAGAACAAAAATTAACCGCCACATGCCACCCTCTCGAACCGACTTTCACCGATACAATTCCTCTACACAACTTCCTCCCTCTTAACCACGCCGAAGGATAAATCCCAAACTTTCTCTATACATCCTACTGAATTAATGATACTTGATTCTCATCTAATTAGGATCTCTAATAACGGATTTTCAAGAATCGAGTTGATCGGACTGAAAATTGCTTTCTGGTTTTTTTCTTCTTCCAAATACACCCTCACATTTTGTGGTTTAAGAGCAGAAGAATCCATCCTTTGTTAAACAACCCGAACTTCCTTCTAATCCACTACCGGAGCTAAATTGTTGTAAAAATTTACACCGAGGCTATTACATACAGGTTCTTAATAAACCCGTCCTCTTCCTCCAACCAAACAGTTCATTTTCGGCTAGATGAAAGCCTCTGGCTATCATCAAAGGGTCTCCCCGACTTGGTCTTCTTGATTATGTGGGTTTTATCTCATGTTTGCTCTTTCACATTTTCTTCCGAGCTTTCACCGCCCTTCTCCTATCACCTCACGCCCAACATTTCCCGAGGGTATTCATAAAACTGTTTTCTTTTCGCAATACCCATACGAAACTAATAGTTTGCTAAAAGCCTACGATATCACCCTCGTCAACCAAAATCGGAGGCCAAATTCGTGGCAAAAGACTCAGAGAATATTCATTATTGAACATGGCACAAGCCTCTCCCTTTCTCTCAAAATAATGTCCCAATGAATTGATTCAACTTGAAGTCACGGCCTTCCGCCCCTTCTCCATCTTTTCTCCTCTCCATCATCCCTCCTGCCACTCACCCTCACATTTACCATAGCTTTGTTTTTATCAATTACTCCCTCATATCCTTTCCACCGCAATTATACGCCCTTATATTGATTTTCTCTTGGAAATATTCACATTCCCCTTTTCTTACTTTTCAATCCATTCCCATTTTAGGCAATTCTTTTGATGAAAAACAAAATAATCATCAAGTCAATTCTTTCAACAACAAAAATAAATTAAAATTTAACAAAAACAAGACGAATATTCATCGTATTCATTGGTTTCTCAAATAATCTCGAAATACATTTCGATTACCGGCCGTTCATAGGGATTCTCATGGCCTGAAGTGCATCCTTGAAGTCGTAGTGCAACAACGAACTCATTCATCTTTTTAGTTTATTTCCATTTGCGGGCGCTTAAACTGTTAGCGAATTTGCGTAAGGTAAACAATTAAGAGGATGGAGGGGGGAGAGGGTTAATGGGAAGCAACAGGTTGCGCGATCTTACTGCCCGGACGTATGCTTCCTCGAAATAGAACGCCACGAAACCACTCGGAATATGCTTATTTGCACGAAACACTCCAACCAATGTTCATGCAAATCAAGATTCATTTTTAAACATTCTCTTAGCTCAAAATTAATTTTAAGAAATTCTTCAAACAATAGAAGTATGAACAAAAATACTAGCCCTTTGTTAAAATTCCTGGGGTTTTCTAATCCAATTGAATCGTTAAATAAAATGAGGCAAAGAGGGTGAAAATAAAAGTATTATTAATAAGGGAAAGATACAGCGAGGCATCGATATAAGCTTTAACTTAAGGGGGATCTCTGCGGCCGTTAAAACCATTTAATTTCCGTGAGAAAGAAACATGACGCTCGTGTAATCCTGATTAGATTGTCTTTTGAAAAATGTTAATTCCCCCGTACTTTAGCCTTGGAAAAACCGAGTCGTGATAAAAATGAATTAACAAAAAAAAAAGGGATTTAAAAAGTGCTAAACTGATTTCATTGGAATTCATTTGTTGTTCATTTTTAAAAAACGGGCCCTATCTACAGTTGGGGCATGTATTGATAATCAATTCAAGCGAAATAACAGGAGATACGTTTTTCCATTAATATTTATAAAGATAATCCTGTCAACGAAAGGTTTTTTATTCGGCCGGGGATGGAACATCTGCTAAAAATGAAAACGTCTTTATTAGTGGATTGATTGACAGGTTGTATTTAGGTGGTTGATAAGAAAGGTAACCCCCATGAGGCGTCCACCCCATCCCGGAATTGATGGTTTGCAGCACGTAATAACAAAGGTGATAAATAGGCCCGCATTCGTCCTCCCTCATAACGATCGACACGATTGATGGAACAATCAATTACGATCGGAATTCATCAATTTCAATGAGCCGGGTTCGGAAAAAGCATGTAATTGATACACAAAATGTAGATTTTAAAAAAATCCAAACACCTGTTACTTCTCTTCAATCATTCAACTTCCGCTTCACTCAAATTCCGCTCCGCCGCCTATTCCGCATGCATCAACCAACCTATCAATTTCCCATTCAATTCATAAACCTTCGACCTTTAAACGCGTGTTGATCTCAATATATCAAACGGTATGCAATTACCTCATTTTCATCTCACTAAAATGATGGATAGAAATGGAGCTTAAGTGTTTATCCATCCTTGTTAAAAAGCATTTTCTCCAATAGAGATTGAAGTAGCTTTTTTTTACTCGCCTTTTATTATTTCAAGGACGAATAAATTGATTTCCTGTTTCAAATACAGGGTGGGAGAGCTAGCAAGTTGATAAAAAATTAGTTGAATGACATACTAAAAATAGTATGTAAAATGATATGAGGCGCTCCGGGTACGAAGGGCGAACTCAACAAAACGTAGTTTCGAGATATTCGCATTTTAAAGTTTTATGTAACGGGCGAACTCAACAGAAAAGTCATGCCTTGGAATGGGAAAAGGAGTGGGGGTTGTGGACTAGATGTGGAGTTCGCCCTTCGTACCCGCTCGGATATCGCAGTTAGAGCTTTGCCGCATATAGGTTTTTACGTATTTGAAGGGGAAAAAAGGGCAAACTCAACTTAAAAATTATATGGGTGTATTCACCAAGAGGTCTAGAATCTGAAAATGAAAAAAAAAATATGTCCGATGTTGAGTTCGCCCTTCGTACCCGGAGCGCCTCATATGTTCTATCTGTATCAGTCTAGGAGCTATGATTTTTTTTAATAATAAACCCATAGTAAGTATTACATGATATTTGGATTAACTCAATGCTGGTCTAAATCAAAACTTTGCTGTTGTAGGGTGAAAATGGTGCAAAAATATATTATGCGGTTTTGAAAGTATAATATTCTAGAATTGATGGAGTATATCAGGAGCGTCATTCGTGAATATATTATGGAAAATAAGCTATTTGTTTTTATTAACTGTCATCGATCCGCGCACATAATGCCTGGCTTAAAAGATACGATATTTATTCAGATAATATATCATATGTTAATATTGGGGAATCGGGTCTTTTATGAAGGTCGAGAGAGGATTGAAGGCGGAAATCTTTTCGAATCCTTCGAATGGGCATTTGCCCTCCTCTTACTTCATCGAAGTGGTCACACTGAGAGGGATGAAGGGGTTCATTAAAGGGGTCGTCGTCACTGGTCAATCGATTCGCCTGAATACAAAAGGGTAGATAAAGATTAATATTTGTGGCTGAAAATGAACGATGACTCCATTTTTTAATTTCACTGAAGGCAAGTAGGAATACGCTTGATTTTATAAGATAAAACATTTGAAGAAACTCTTCACCATCGTAGGTGCTGAAAATACTGTTCGATATTCGAAAAAAAATTCAACGTAGGGGTAAAATCATATAAGTTCTTATCGTAAAACGTTATGACCGAAGTTAAACCAATATTTTGAAGAAAAACAGGGATGCTCCACCCGCTCGGACGATGAGTATGCAAATTTCGAACTTTATAGCCTCATACTTTTGTCCATGAATTCAAACCCGTGAAAGAAGCGAAAGGAGCGAGAGGAAACGGACGGATTTATCATGAAAAATATCATTATAACAACCTACACGAGAGTTAATAAATTTTCGTCTTGACACTGCACTGTCAAGCAAAAAATTTTTAAATTTAAATTTAGATAGTTGATGAACTAACTTAGAAATAAACTTACAGCAAGAAAATTTACTTAGAATTAAGAACAGGAAGGAAAGCAGAAACAAAAATTAACTCCCGAGCGGGACTCGAACTCGAACGTTAGCACGTCGTAGCGACAATTGGAAGATGTCCCGCTCGTCGTTATTTCTTCCATCTCTCTTCCTCCTGGTTTTTGATCGCAATTCACAATTTACACTTTTAATTAAGTTTAAAGTAAAACAAAAGTACAACAGCATCGAAATAGAAGTTATTCCGAGGGTAATCCAGAAATTTGAGAATGGGGTGTCAGATAGGAGGAAAGTGAGTTAGAGAAGTGTTTAATTGTCGCTCATGTTATTGAAAGTTGAGACATGTGGTAAGGAAGAGTCGAGTTGACAAGGGTGCCTAAGGGAAAAGTAAGAAGGGAGAATATGACAGAGGGAATCAGAAATATATCATTGTCTCAAACATAGAGGACACGGAGGCTAACTACCCGGGAGCCTTCCCCGCTTTCTGACAAGCATATCAATAAGAAGGAACCTTAATGCTCTTCTTAGGCCAGTCCCTGTATTTATTGTATTGTCCTTTTCTGACTTTCGATATATCCACGTCACATCCTTCTATTATATTAACCGCTTCCGTCTTGACGATCCCCTCCAATATGAAATTCCTTCTTAAGATTGAGAGTATCGCATTTATGCCCGTATTTCTTCATTCTCCCCTCAATGCCCTGAAAATAAAGGAGACAAAAAAATATTGTACTTAACACAAATGAATATTTCAAGTTTTTTGGGAAAGGGTATTGATCTTGTTTCTAAATCGAAATCATGTCCAGACTGAAGGATTGATGGGCAAATCTAGTCAAATAAACAAGACTAAAGTTCACAACTCAATTAATCTTAAGCACGTATTCAGGCCCTTTATTCCAACTAAACTTAAGCTCATAAATAAGGATAAAACTATCGTTTTATTTAAATTAAAGTCGCTACCATTTGGTCTTTGTCCGAATACGGAACCACTTTCGATTTTATTCCGCCAAACTGCGCTCTAGGATTATTTTTTTAAGATTCCAATTAATCTTGTAGAAATGCCCTTACCTTCATTTTTGGGCCTAAAAACTTCTTTTATTTTAAACAATTTCAAAATTTATTGTGATTTTCGAAGGAATCTGCATCTCGGATGACTACCTAAAAATCCCACCTGTAATTCTGTCAAGGGAAATCGAAGATATTTTTAGGAGATCATTACGTTTACTTTTCTTTAAAATTTTCCCTACGTCTAAAAATCCGTTAAGAACTTTCATAATAATTGTAAAAAGATGCTCTCGATAATAATATAATTTCATTATGCTTATGGAACAAGATGTGTTATTATAGCTTCCAGAGTGTAAAAAACAATGGAAAATTTCTGACACATAACACCCACCCCAGTCAATGTTTATTTATTTACACGTGTATGACAACTCCGCGTTATTTTACACATTAAAATATTAATATAAAATCGCTTGTTCCCTTCAGATGTGAAATACTATATTCGTTATTTATGCAACTTGAAATAACAAGTGCTCCCTATAGTTTTAGTTTGAAACAAAATAACAATCTGTTTTAAGCCCCACTTTTACTTCTCCGGCCAGTGTAAACACATTTATTTATGATTAGCTGCTACAAACAAAACGTTTCCGTATCGTTATTTCATATGAAATTCTGTTTTCCCTCATCTACATTAATATTATTTTAAAGGGAAGTTTTTTAGGGTGACTACCAGGACCTGTGTGCGGCTAGATAAAAATATGTTTTAATTAATTAAAAAAATAAACTACGTCAGATATTAGTTGAAAATAATAATTTTAGAATCTGTTATAACGGATTTGAGAAGATGACTTGGGAAGCGATTTGGGAAATTGGAAAGGAATAAACAAAGAGTGATAACCATAGCAGCTTTGCAATATTGGCAAAATCTTGAGAGCTTTGAGGTTTATTTGATGAACCGATATCCGTGCTTAGGTATTTGGAAACGTCTCTTAGTTGAAATCCCCTAAAGGAAATGATGGTTTTTGTACAGCTCGGCTTTTGCGGTCAATGCGCTTCCCAATAGCTGCGGTCGGTAAAGGAATATCGTGTATTGGTTTGAACTATCCAGGGCGGAGTGTTGGGTTGCGGTATCCTTTTTTTTATCGCTTAATTTATCCCCTGATGTTTAGATAGAATATTATTTATCACTTTTGTGTTCGAAATTGCAAACGTACTGTGTGGTTTTCGAAGTGGGTTAAACAAAGAGTTTTTGCTTGATTTCCCCGTATCCTACGGATTAGGAGGGCACCCGGAGCATAAGGGGAGTCGCTAAGGCAAAACCATCCCCAAACAATGAAACCCCAATAATGTTTTTTGCGAAAATAACCACATGCTCGGGACTTAATGATATCATTTACACAAGAAAATTGGATAAAGTTATCCACTTAGTTTTCTTTTTTTTTTTTACTAAACCGGTTTCGGAGAAAATAGAAAAGATAATATTGATTTAGCGGTAGAGGAGGGGAGGGGATAGAAGAAAACGTATTGTGAGATACACGTGAGGGCCTGATTGCCACTGTCTCAGGTGAAATATTGTGATCCGATCCTGGAAGCTTGTGATTCCGTCCACGGAACAGCCGGGCCTTTCATTTATCAACAGAGAAAGGAATCGGGGTGTCTTTCAATTCATATTCCCGAGGCTCCACACATCCATTACCCACTAAACGTTTGCCGAAAACAAGGAGTGGAATGACAAGTCCATATGATCTGTCAAATCTAGAAGGGATGAATAATGTTGGCACGTCCTTTATGCGCCCTTCCTCCCCTGGCTCGATAGCCAACTTTTTTTTTTACTCAATGTTTACGTCAGACAACAATACATGTTTGGCAAACCCTTACTTTACCCCACAGCCGTTTACCAAATTTTATTTCTTTTCAGAAAGCTTTCTAATAGGGTATTTAAACAATGTCATTATCGAAAGTTTCAATCGGGAAAAGCTTCACATCTTTCGTGAGCCTTACCAATTTGGATTAACATTCAGATATAAACGTCCTTTTAAATCAACCCAACCGGCCATGTCCGAAATCGGTCAAATGCTGTTTCTCACGCATGAACCACACTAATGATTCCCAACAGGCGACTCTCAACTTTTTTTTACTATCTCAGGAATTTCTTTGCTCTATAATAACGCTTCAAGCAATGTTTTATACATCGCCTCGAGCGCCTTCTTATCAAACCTTCAAAATTTTTTTCTTAAATGCGTGCCACATATGAATGAGAAGATGTATTGAGTATGCAAATCGCTGCATAAAAATATATCAAGTATGTCAGGTAAATTCAATGTTTTTTCTGAATGTTTCTTTATACCTAATTTTATGGAGTGGAGTGTACAAAATTTCAAATCAAAAACTTTTTTTTTTTTCTAGAGATCACTGTGAATAGCAAATGATTTTTGTGAATAGGTTGATTAATACTGGAAGTTTACGTCCGTTTCTAATCAATTCTTAGTGGACAGCTAGTCATTTGAATATCAGCCTAATTAATGTTTCCACTATCTATAATTATAGAACTTTCAATGAGGGGTAGTAGTGGGAATAAATCAGACTGTGAAATCGAGAGTATAGCTTGTTATCAAAGACACATATACAATCGGCGAGTGACGCCAATTCATTAGTCCATCTCCCCCTTCATTGCTAGCTATCAGGAATTTAGTACTTTTAATAAAACTGTTGAATTAAACGTATATTTTTTTTTCTCCAACGCACTGCAAATATTGACTGCCTAGTCTCCTTTCTACTCAATTTCATGGTCATTCACTCTCTGTTTATGTGTTGGTGGGTACAAATAGGACTATTCGTACCAGACAGGAGAGCCCTCTAATGTAGAACCGCTTTCGGATTTATTACACTTGTTTAGACTTTAACATCCATCGTTTATTTGAACTAACAAATCGGATTAAGTCTGAAATGTGTATCCTACTAAAGGGAATAATCTGAAAAAGAATCGCAATATGGAAGCACTGGAGTATAGAAAATGGTGATGAAAAAATAAATCCTACATGGTCAGGGCGAGAAAAGCAGAGAGCATTCTAGAAGATAGCGAGAGAAAAAAATATTCGTGGAGATTATGTTTGTTCAATGAGGGAAGTTTTGGAATAATAGCCGTACGGATAACTTCAAGCTTTTGTGATTAATTTTGTAGAAAAACAAAAGAGAAAAATAGCCTGGAGCCTCCTGTCCAATACCATCCCCGTAAAAAGAAAAACCGTATGAATCGCCTTTTTTTACCTCACTCTTTATTTATTTTTTTTCAGGAATTTTTTTTTATTTTATTCCGGGTAAGGGGGTTGAAAAATAAGAGTTGGAGAAGGAGTGAGGGAAAAAAGAGAGGTCAATAGAAGAAGGCGACAGATGAAATGGGGCGATCAGACCGCGCCATTCAACAGACAAATCCTATTTACTTGGGATGACCCCAAGCCGACAGTAAAAAAAGGGATATAAAAAAACCCTCAAAAAACATACATCATGGGGGGCAATCTGGCTACAATTTAAAATCAATAGGCAAAACGTGTTTGTCTTTCTAATAGGAATCCATTTTTTCCTCCGCCTTCGCCATCAGGGAAACCCTCAATCCTTTATTTATTGATTTCTAAGTATCAATTAAGACACAAAAAGGGGTCCCTAAAATATGACGGCAAGAAATTCAACATAGGCCGCCCATTTTGGTCAATAACTCACCAACGGATAACAAAAATGAGAATTGCTTCTCTTGGATTGTTTAATTTTTTTTTAAATTCTTTGTGAATTATTCCAATTTTGAACCATCAAGTGCCTCTTTTTTTGAGCCCTTAACCCTTTGCTAGGAGAGAAAGAATTTTTTTTTATTCGTACATTCTATGGTTAATGTATGTTCTGAAACAGTTAAGACGCTTTAGCCCAGGGGTTGAGGTCAGAGAAACTTGTAGGCAATCTTCTCAAGAGCCCAACCGCAGCGGAGGAAAACATTTGGGCAGCTTGAGGAAGAGGGGGGAACTTAACAACAATAACTAGGTGTGCTCACAGGGGATTAGCCTTTAACAGATCAGATGTAATTAACTTGCGTAAACTAGCAACGCTTGGCACCCACATTTCATTAGTAACCCTGTTGTTAGAAACTCAACAGATTCATCTCATGTCTCCCTCAACTTATCACGAATCAAATCATCCTGATTTACGGATCTGGTTTTGAACTCTTAAACCGAAAATTCATAAAGGAATATTTTTACGCGGTGTTTTTTCCCTCACGTGATTGATTAGGTCGCGATTGGAAAAGCCCCTCATGGAAGAAACAAAGCCGCTATCTTGACTCTATCCATCACGGAACCCCTGATTCCTATGATTTTTTCATTAGATTGCCTCGATCGGAATTTCTAGCAGTTTTTGAGAAAGATATGAGGGGGGATTCAAGGATATAGACTAAGTCGCTTATACCTTCATCGGACATCTATTATTAAAGTCTTCTTTTATCAACGGTAACATGCCTTTAAAAAAAGCCTGGAAGAATCCTTCGATGATAATCTTTGTTTAAAATTTGGTTTTCTAATTTCTAAAAAAAAATTGTTTCTTCCCGATAGATTCAGGGTCGATCTATTCCTCCGGGACGTTTCGAGTCATGCGTTGAGAGCTGGATGAAGGAAAAGGTGTCCGGTGTTGGGTTGTTGATGGTGTCTTGGCTAGTTGCCATATTATCCCGTGGGGCTTACCTTTCTATTGAATTTCGCTTGTCTTTAGAGTTCCCACCACGTATTTGTCGCTTAATTGATAGATTTGTTGTCTGGGTCCCCCTTGGTCTCACTCGGAATGCCAAACAAGCTTTCCCTGGTCACTTTCAATCTCTCGTCACCCCCCTCCCGCCCATCAACGTTTGAGACCCCCTTCCAAACATACAGTTCCAAAACATTCCATTAAGCACAGCCAATATAGGATTCATTATAAATGGACTAGAATTCCTCTCCGAGAACAATGCTTAAATAAATTGGCCTACGATAAATCCTCCCTCACACTCGAATTTGGCAAATTTTATTTTAGAGAAATTAAAAAATCAATTTGAATGTAGAAATAGTGAGTCATTATACGTTTTTAGCTTAAAACAAATGGATCGCATAAATTAGGGGAAGGCTGAAAGAAGGGCATTATTCTTGAGCGGTCGTTCTAAGGTGGGCTGTTACGGAAAAGAAGAAGGAAAAAAAGTGATTGTAGGACATTGTTAAAGAATAAGTTGCATATAAAGGGTGCCTTGGGGAGCTATTGTCCTCGAGGGCTGTGTAACGGGTATCAATTCTTAGAAATAATTGATGAAAGAAACGAGGAAAAATAGAGAGAAAGAATACTTCAGGGATGAGACGAGCTAGATAGGTTGAAGGCATTAGTACAGTTCGAGAAGATATCCTGTGATCCTGACAGGTGGAAAGAGAGAGAGATAGAACACGCGAACATGTCGTTTTCGTCTTGACCCTCCCCATGAGCACATATCATTTCGGTCTAAGGATCAATCATGATGGTTAGGGTGGACGGGTGAGCTTCTCATGGGATATTTACCTTATCCAAGAATCATTATCTAACAGCGGCTCATGTACTTTCCGACTATTAGTTGAATAAAAGCGTTCCTGACCTAAGCGCTCGACCGTCACGCCAACTCCAATATGTTTTAGTTAAAAAAGCTTATTTTAACCTAGGCTTAGGGGGAATTACCGTATAAGTTTCCGAGCCAAGAAGAGTGAAATGTGAGAAGGGTAAAGAATAGCCGTTCAAGAAGATGTATGCCTCAACTCTTCGAATGAAGTAAGAAGGCGCCTTATGGTGAATCACTTAAGGTTAAGACTGATGCGGGATTATAGGAAGGTAAGGTGGGACAACAAATGTGCGGGGCTACCGACTAATTGAACTGTCGGGCTAAGCAACCTCTTAATTAAGGTCTAACGTCTAACCCCTCCCTTAAGTATTTTTGCGAGGGCAACTACAAAGGGCCACCAAAGGCGTGTTTATTTATTGCCGGTTTGGGCTGAAGGATGGTCCCCAGCTTTGAATTTAGTTTTGGCCCACGTCTTACGGGGACAGGGCCTTAATTGAACTACCCCAGCCAAGGATATATGAGACTCCTTGCCCATTACTATCGCCGATGTTGGGGAGTCTTTTTCTTACTTTTACTCTCTTCCAACCCTAACTAATTAGTCATTTCTTACTCAAAAACAACTCATTGAACAAACTGTCTCGTAGGGAAATAAATGTTCAAGGATAGGGATTAAAAAAATTGAAAGCTCATTGAGATGTCGGACATGGCCAGTGGTCTTGGAGCTGCCTCCGAATTGCGGACGAGTCTTTAGTGGCAATAAGGGTCCGAATTAAGCCGCACTTCCGACTTGGTGGACTAAGAATTTTCAGGGTCCTATCATACACATTCCGCTTTATCATTTCTGTGTCCGAGAAACGATTTCAGCAGGCATTTCCTTCATTTTTCCAAGAAACCCCCCTTTTGTAGCATATTATACATCTTTCCTCGGTTTTTCGGCTTTTGATCAAACCCCATTTCATTCATTGCAATTGATCGTTTTCAAAATTATCCGCAACTCGTACGAAAACCTGAAACACGCCCTTGAATTCCTTCTCAAAAACCTAACTTCGAACAGGCTCTTCTTCTCCCTTGCTAGATAAACCTAAACAAAGGACTGTTGTCTTTCATTAGAAATAAATTGCATAAAATATCCAATTAAACTAATGAGAGGAGGATTAGCTTTGCTATCGGATCTAATGGAAATTCAGGAGATAACCCTTTATGTAAATTTTGTTATTCCTCAATTCTTACTACGATCCTTAGTTTAACGTTCGTTTGAAATTGATGGTCATCGTTGTTGTTTCAAGTCTCAAAGACGATTCCTTAAACAATGTAAACGCACCTAGGGAAACAAGAGAGACTCATCATAAGACAAACGATCTGGTAAGACAGGGTTATACAAATTAAGTCGACAATTTGAGATCAGCTTATGTAAGCGTAATGATATCAATTAACTTTATTTTATTTTACGGATAACTTTCTAGTCAGTGGCCATCGTGTCTTATGTTGGAAATATTTACGATGCGCGAAAGTTTTGGACTTGAACCAGTTTTCTATGTTTCTTTTAAAATGTATGAAGACGAGTTGGTGTTCATTTATCAAAATTTTCCCCTTCCTTGTATTGTATAATGCAATATTTGGATTAACAAGTCGACGTTTTGACATTGATATCAATTTAATCGAATATACAATTGGGGATGGAGGTACTCGCGGTTCCGGGACCCTCTTCCATCCCACCCAATGCCCCGGTAACAATTGATGATCTACTGGTGATGTTGCAGTTTGAAAGGGCCCTCTCAGACATAAACTAATAAATCCAATGTGTTGTTGATAAGGTTGTTTCTGACAGATAATATGAGAGGCGACCATCCATCAAAAACTCAGACCTGGAAAGAGGATCGATAGACTTTTGATAGATAACCAACATCTGGAAGTTCTTAACGTTTCTTTTACGAGTAAGTGACGGAGACAGTGAAAGAACGTCATTGTTGTCATTCTTTCGACATTTCGCTCCTCGTTTGAACAAATGAAAAGAATATTGTATAAACCTTAAACTTTACCCATGTTTGCAATAGTAATAATACGCAGTTTGTACTATGTAATGGTGACGTTTTACTATGGAAAGCATACAATATAACGGCTAAATCTACTAAGCCCGCAATACTCTTGAGTCTTGGGTGTACCTAAAAAATAACCTCCCAACGCCCTTATTTACATATCTAAGGGATTAAGACAAGTCTATTCCCTATGAAATGACGAAAAAAAAATTTGTTATTAAATTTGATCCAGGTTTGTTAATTTTCTTTCAGTTCGAAATAAGACCGCACGCCTAACTATTATGTGAGAAAAGAACGTCTGGCTTAAATTAAAAGGGGAGAATTTTTTCCGACGTTGATGTAACTCTTTGGCGTAGCGTTGACGAGTTTAGAGACTGTGAAATGTGGGAGAAGGGGTATGTTTGTATAAGGCGAAAAGAGTTGACTTTTAGACGTGTACAGGGACTCTGATGGTACCTTCCGCCGGGTTTACACCGCCTTCCAAGGTTTAATCGCCTTCTTTCGTACTCTTCACCTCCCTCCGCACTTCGCACTCGGACGTTTTTCCCATTTCCCTTCGCATTTTTCAGCATAAGACACTCCCCATTTGTACCACTATACTTTCTTTTTTTCTCTCTCTCTGTTTAAACTTATTCGACTTTCCATCAGACACGTCACGTTCGTCATCGTCTTCTTAATACGTGAGGAATCTCTGACGTTACTCTTAACGTGTTTCAGGAGCAATTTTTTTTGACAACTGAAATAATAATTCCATGACCAAACTCAAAAAAAGTGTCCTCAGATTTTAAAACAATCGAAAAAAAGAACATTTTGGTTAAAATTTATTTCATAAAATTGGGAGGTTCAATGAACTGACCCTTCAAATAGACTAGTGTTTAATATTTAACGGAGAACCCCAAGGCAAGTTTCTGTGGGATAGGTGGACAATCTTCCGACCAAACCGCAAACCGAGCAACGGACTCCTCAGTCGGTTTTCCTAAAAGCAACAGGTTACTTACCATCAAAACAAATTTAAAATTTAAACAATTTTTTAGAAAAAAAAAACATTTATAAGTAGACACGTTTATATTTTGCGTAGAAATCTGAAAAACCTGGTAGGTGAGATGAATAGGCGGATGCAATTATACAGTTGAGATTGTTATCCGAGTGGCGGTTCCCAAAGCGGTTTCGGAATGGGAGCCCAGTCATGTGCACACGGCTAAACACTGTCTTCGAACAATTTGATTTTGACATCGAGGGAAACGTCGAGGCCTCTTTATGAAAAACAAACAGGCTGTATAAATATCCAGGATAACAGACAGATGGTGGAACTCTATACAAATGATCCAATTATTTATTTCCATCAAAAGCAAACGGTGGCGGAAAAAAACAAATATTGATATTGATGCAATTATCTTGGCGCCTTAAAACACTCTTTATCCAATACATCAGGAATTGAAACCTCCCTACGTCCGTAAAACTCAATCTTTGAATTCGTTCAAACACTGAAAATTAAGCTAATAACGCTTGGGACCCAATAGAAAAAGATAGTAATTTGACTTCTTTTTAATTTTCAATCTACAATCTTCAAAAGGCTTAATATGACAATGGAGGTTTAGAGGACAAAGCCAAGAAAATGGCTACGATAATCAATTTGTTGTGATAATCATTTTCCCCCTTGCTTACCTTGGGTTCTTTGAAATGATCGCCGTTTAGTCATATTATATCTTTGTAAACTCAAATTACCATGTCTTTTTACTCCCCCGTACAGTCAGGAAAGAAAGGCGGAAGATAAAAATAAAATTAAAAAAAAAAAGACCTGAGGCGAAATTTATTGTTTTTCCACCTGGGTAAACTTCATTAAACATTAAAACCTTTAATAAAATTTGGGATGAGAAATGGGGAAAACGCTTTGAGGAAGAAACAATGCGACGTTTCGATTTTGAAGATCACTCTGGAAGAAACTGAGGTTAGCGATGAATGTAGAGTTATTACTCAATCAGAACCGTCTGCATTTCTTTCTCTCCCTTAATAAAATACTCCGTGACCTGTAACGACAAAATAAAATTTATTATCAAATTTTTATTTTCAAAGAAACTTTTTTGACATACGATTTAAATATAAATGGGGAATTTTTTACCAAAGAAGCAAATAAATCCTTCAATGTCAGCCTAAAACAATAACGCCTGAATCAATAAAAGGCCTCGCTCTATGATGAAAAACACGTCCCATGAAAGATTGATACGTCAGTCTATATTTCCCTTGGAAGGATTTATTGCCTAAGAATAACGTTGAATTCATAATAGGGGAAGGGATATCGGTGAGGAACGTGATCACAAAGCATCATCTACGGAAAAGCATTTTACCCTTGACTCACCCCCTCCCTATCAACACCCACCAACCCCTTAAGTTTTAGTTGGAGGGACGGAAACAAGAAAGCAGCACGCGACAAGCAGACAGCTTCATCAGTATCCCATAGAAACATTATAATTTTTATCTTGAAGAATCAACTTTTATTATTTTTATAAATCGAAATAAAATATGAAACTCACTTTTTACTATAAAAATTTCCTCAAACTTAAGTAATTTTTGGGGGTCTTTTAGACCCTTTTAGGCCTCTCCTCGTCACGTAGCAATTTTAATCCTTTAAGTTTTCGGGGAAAACTCAAATCTTGTCTACAGTTTCGATGCCAAAGGAGATTGTAGAAACTTTTTTTTGCAATTAAAAGTTACAGAGGGAGAAAGAATGAAAAAAACCCGATATTCCACGACCGGTTTCGGCGTAATACGCCTCATCAGGTGGACTTTTAATTGCAACAAATATACGTTCCCCATTTGCGAGATTACGCATGATCCATAACCCAATAGTATAAAAAAACTTTTTTTTAATAGCGTATTTAAACAAAGTTATAAAAATCTATATTCATCAGCCAAGGTTTGATGAGAGGGTCTCGTGTGTAAAACGTCTTTGATGAGAGGGTCAAACGTTCTTTGAGACCGGGGTTGGCTTTCCTTTTCACCTTTAGCTCCCGGCATTTCGTTACGGTTAATAACGAACTGATACGTTAGTCTAGCGGAACAATTTATACAATCCACTCGATTCCCTTACAAGTCCCGTATAAAGGTGCCGGGGCCGTTAAATCCTTCTACCCTTCGCCTCCTCCCTACCACTAGACAACCCTTCTCTCAAGGTTAATGGATTGTTTTGTCAATAGGCAATGTTATAAATCTGGGGATTCTTGCGTGCGCCAAGGATTAGTTTGGATAATTAATCGCATTTTTTTTAATTGGAGCAAAATGTTTTCTAATTTTCTAATGTTTTTTTATTTATTTTCACTTCATACTAAATCCTCTTTTTGTGATAATTTAAAACAAATGTTGAAATAATTTCAGAGTTGCTGTTGTATTCCTAGTAACTACGCAATTAAAAAGTAATTTTCATTCTTCTCTATAAAAAAAGGATGTAATTCGAGTTTTCTTGAATGTGTTATGTTGTCACAATCAATTTAAAATTTACGATTATTATAACCTTTGGACTTCACATTGAGGAAAAAAAGCTTTCCCAATCTACTGTGTTTTATTCAACTTTTTGTCAGGCAATTTCTCCCGATGGGTTTTACTAACAGATGTGATTGACCAATTAAGAGCGGTGGAGTTCCATTGTGACTATAAAGCCCTTTTTCAATTTAAAACTGAATGTTATTCAAAAAAAAGTTTCCTCCGGCAGTCATTTTTTCGATTCCCTCCCTTTTCCGTGAGTGCTAGCAGGGGCGATAACCCATTTAACTCTGCATCAAAGTTAGGAGCGAAGGCGATATATTGCCCACATCAGGTATGCTATAAATGTTAGATCACTTGAGCCAATTCGGGGGCAATAATCACAGCCAATATAGCGTACAGAGTTCCCTCCACACCTCCCCTCCGCCCTTCTTTAAACATTCATATCCATCTGTCCTTTTCTCAAATTTGATTAAACCAGGACCTTTTTTTCCAGCTTTAATTATCTTTGCCTAATAAGTGATGCATGCTCCACAATGGACAGAAAAATTGGCCTAATCGCAGCCACAAGCTAAAAATCCATATTGCTGTCTCATCTTAAAAAGTAGCTGAA
>JACGAQ010001315.1:0-63570 GCA_014119065.1 Orius insidiosus | reverse complement strand
AAGGAAAAAAAAAAAGATAACGACTATCTAAAGCGCTGAAAAAAAAAAAACTTTCAACCCATTATTTCCTTGTCAGAAAGATTTTAGGCCCGTAGTATTTCTTAATATGAATTGAAACTCTCCTTTCCTTAACAAAAAGGATACCTTGAACATCCATTAACCTCTGTTCAGGCATTTTAAGTGAAAATCAGGGATTTTGTTGCCGTCAGTCGAGTGCCCTTCCTTCGAGGATTCCTTAGAGCTCCTCAATAGCCAACTTGAAAAGGGAAGGATTCCTTTTATTTGAAGGAAGATCAATTCCAGGGAGGTTCGCAAAAGCGAAATAACATCAATGAAGGATTATCAAGGAAACCTTGAATAATGGGATCCTAAAGGAACGTTTATAAATACGGAGCATAGATTAGAAATTAAATCAACTGTTTTAATATTAAAAGGCATATTTAAAATTTTACGTACCTTGTGTAAAACGAGAGAAGAAAAGCTTCCCGAACTTGTTTGTACAGGTCTGTGGTGGAGGGTGGGGATGTATAAAATATTCCCGCTCTTTTTTCCGTGAAGCCGAAAAATTTAGAGGTAATATTTAACCAATCGGTAATTTACCAATGTTTTTATACGTATTAAAATTTTTATAAATTGATATTTTGTTTCTTATTTAATGCTGTGCAATGTTCAGAGTCTTTGTCCGATGGCCATGGTGAAATCATGAAAAGGGGTGTTCAAGGTATCCTTTTGCTTAAGGGAAGGAGAGGGCCTAACAGGGCCCCTGTTTATAAACATTCCTTGAAACTCTCCTTTCCTTAACCAAAAGGATACCTTGAACAACCCTTTTTAGATGACTAAAATGTTTAAGGCCCCTATTTATAAACATTCCTTGAAACTCTCCTTTCCTTAACCAAAAGGATACCTTAAACAACCCTTTTTAGATGACTAAAATGTTTAAGGCCCCTATTTATAAACATTCCTTGAAACTCTCCTTTCCTTATCCAAAAGGATACCTTGAACACCCCTTTTTAGATAACTAAAATGTTTAAGGTCCCTATTTATAAACATTCCTTGAAACTCTCCTTTCCTTAACCAAAAGGATACCTTGAACACCCCTTTTTAGATAACTAAAATGTTTAAGGCCCCTATTTATAAACATTCCTTGAAACTCTCCTTTCCTTAACCAAAAGGATACCTTAAACACCCCTTTTTAGATGAATAAAATGTTTAAGGCCCCTATTTAAAACATTCCTTGAAACTCTCCTTTCCTTAACCAAAAGGATACCTTGAACACCCCTTTTTAGATGAATAAAATGTTTAAGGCCCCTTTATAAACATTCCTTGAAACTCTCCTTTCCTTAACCAAAAGGATACCTTGAACAACACTTTTTAGATGACTAAAATGTTTAAGGCCCCTATTTATAAACATTCCTTAAAAATCTCCTTTCCTTAACCAAAAGGATACCTTGAAACCCCTTTATTTATAAACTTTGTTGCAATTCTCCTTCCTAAATGACTAAAATGTTTAGACATTTTATTCATCTAAAAAGGGGTATTCAAGGTATCCTATTGGTTAAGGAAAGGAGAGTTTCAAGTTTCATTTTTTATAAATAGGAGCATCACACATTTTAGTCATTTCTGAAAATTTCGGCAGATTTTTATCTTAAATTTTTTTAAATTTTTGTTTCTCTATTAGTTAATATATTTGATTCAACAAAATACTCACATGTTAAAAATTTTATTGCTTTATTTTTGTACTTTTATTTTTTTGAGATCTTCCACTTTTGGTTGGTGCTCGAGGACGGCAGAAAATGGAAGATCGAGCGAGGAAAGATTTTTCTTTGTGCACTTCATGGTCATGGTCCGGCTCTTCAACTTTATGCCAAAGAAAATAATTGACATACTTCCCGACGAAGAACATAACTAGAAAAAACACAAGAAGCAACACAATCACCCCAATTCTCTCCGATGCTAGAAGACTTCCATAAAATTTATACACCCACAATTCACTAAAATAGTAGATGACGTGCATCCAAAAAACGTAGATTCCCACTTCGGATAAGATGCCAAAAATACAAAACCAAAGCGTAGGATACCGACGACGTCCAAGGATCGTCTCCATTATTTGAAAAATGACGAGATTTGTATGCGTCATATGTACAAGCCACACAGGGTTATTTGGATGCATCACAAGATTAAAATGATGTAGAATATATATAATCGGTACGACGAAAGTAACTGGAAAAAGGATCACGCTTTCCATATAATCAATCGCATCGACATGTTCTGAAACTTTTTGACATTGCTCATCTTTGCAGTTCTCATCGATTTGATGTATGCACACGTGAAAATCTAAAATCGATGAATACGAACAATAAACAACATGAAGGATCAAATTTAAGAAGTCGACATAATAAAAACTTGAAGCGATTACATGAAACATTTCTTTTTCTTTCAATGATTCATTGTATTCAATCCCATACAGAACATAAAAGACTCCAGCGACGATATTGTGAGCAATAAAAATTATATGAAGACATCGCCGCACAACGTTTAAAAGGAAGCCATATTTTTTTTCCAACTTTTGCAACATTCTAAGAACGATTTTTAATAAAACCCATGTGCTTTTTATTATTTTTTCAATTTATTGAATACATATTTTATTAAAATACTATGTAAAAAATTTAAACTGTACAAATTTTTGGGTCGCTGCGAGAACTGGTGCCTGCAAATTAAAAAAAATTATTATTGTTGTATAAAAAAATTATTAATACTTTAAATACCTCGAATGATATCTAATATCCAAGACATGTAGAAATAAACATTGGTGTTCACACCAGGGTCAGTTGAAGCGCAGTCTCTTCCATATGAAACAACAGCAACCTGCATGAGCCTGTTCGATTTAGGTTCTAACCAAACAAGAGGTCCTCCTGAATCTCCCTGAAGATGTATTCAACAAAAGTTTCTTTACAAAAAATATAAAATTCACCTGGCAAGAATCTCTGTTAGGAGCCCAAGTACAGACTTGAGATGGCTTAACAGTGTCGATTTGAGAGTAGATTGTTTTGCAAATGTCTAAATCGATAACTTTTATGTCGACCTTCTTCAAAGTATTGGAAGCCACTCCATTTGTCTTAGTGTGTCCCCAACCCATAACTTTGATGTATTCATCAAGAATATTCGGTTGAACTTCAGGTAGACAGACTGGGCCGACAAATTGACTAAAAGTGATTGGTTTGGCTAATTCCAAAACTGATATATCCCCGACGTTCGTTTTGTCGTTGTACGAAGGATGATCATGGGCGACAAGTACATCAATTTTTTGGGTGTGAGGATTACTTCTAGCTAAAAACATAACAAGCGTAATTTATAGTTTAGGTCCAAAATGTACTAACTTTTTGTTGTATCATGTTCTCCGACGTACACAGAAAGTGGAACACCCTGAAGTGGGTAAGTACAATGAGCAGCAGTCAAAACGTATCTAGGAGCGATTATGGATCCTCCACAAAATTGAAAGTCGGTTCTTCGGATTCCCAAAAGAACAGCCCATGGGTACTCATTCGGGCTTGCATCCTTACCTCCCACAATACGGCTTTTTGGCTTTAAAAAAATATTAGATATAAAAATTAAAAAATCAACCAACTTTATTGGTCCAGCCACATTTGCAGCTTGGCTTGCGCGATCCTTCTCTTTGGCCGTCTTCGCTGGAGTCCCTTTTGTGAAGACTTGGTTTAAGAATGGTTTAGTAGCACGTGCTTGGCAATACGATCCCTGCCTGAACCCAGTCGTTTCAATAGAAATCGTCATTCTACCGCGATCTGAGCTTTTGAGTACATATCTCTCATTACCGCAATGTACAGTTGATACAATGCCGTTGTTTATCGTAAGCTTATGATCTGAACAGCTTCGACTCTATAACAAAAGTTTGCAGAGTATTGCAATATTGTGACTTTTCAATATTGTTTTTACCAGAATAACACAACTGGCAATAATTTTAGCTCCTTCTGCAGCTTTGAGTGTCCAGGTTGAAACAGTGCGACCCATGTCTGTGGTGGGCCAGAGTTTCAGCTGCATCCCAGGCTTGAGAAAATGTTCTTCTCCATGACTCCCAATAGCCAAAAAGGCCAAAATAAAACCAATCAACGCACTCATCCTACACAATCCAGAAAAATCATTTAAAACTTTAAAATACAAAAATACTCACGATAAAATATGGTGCTAAAATAATGGAAAGAGTTAATAACAATCTTTTATAATCTTTATTATGTTTACATCAATTAATTCTACTAATTAGTACAAAAAATTAGCATCTGTGCAAATATTAAGAAGTTCAATAGTTTACGTCAAAAGAGAGGCTTGCATGATCGAATAGATTTTACTCCAGGGTTGGCCCTGAAAACTCGTTTTAAAAATGAAGACTTATTTTGAAAAACCACATGTATTTAGAATTATAATGTGAGTTAAAAAATCATGCTTCAAAATAGAGCGTTGGGAGTTGCTGGTTCTTCGGCAGTTGGAAGTAAAGTCAATAATAGTGACAATGATGATAATGAAGGGCCTTCAACGTCTCGGAAGCAAAAAAAGGGATGCCGATGCAATATTTTTAAACTTTTTGGATATCAAAAGAACCAAAGGCCTTCCAGAAACTCAATAAAAGAAGCTGCCATTCATTTTAAAAGTGATTCGGCTCCAAAATAAAAAGGTTTAAAAAAATAATAGGATAGAATTGATTTTTTATTTATATTCTTTTAACATTAAGCTTTGCAAGCTGAGCTGCCTTCAGTACCTGAAAATTAAGTTTTTGTTGAAAAAAAGTAGGGAGAAAAAATTGTAAATCTACCTAAAATGCTTTCAATCCAGTCAACATAAGAATGGACATCTGTATTCACAGCAGGATCAGTTGATCCGCATAGTTTTCCAAAAGAAACAACCCCTATTTGGGCCAATCTGTTGGTCTCAGGCTCCAACCAGACAAGCGGTCCACCGGAATCACCCTGAATATTTTCACGTTTGAACAAATTTATGAAGATAAAATTTTACCTGGCATGAATCCCTTCCAGATGCCCAGGTACAAACTTGAGTTGACTTCGAAGCCGGAACTTTCGGATAAACCGTCCGACAGATGTCCAAATCAATCACTTTTAAATCCACTTTCTGAAGTATCTGCGAAATCTCACCCTTAGTTGATGTATGACCCCAACCTAGACTTTACTTTAACAACAATTCCTCAATAATTAAGATCTACATACCCATAACTTTGACATAATCATCCATAATACTTGGTTTTTTCCCAGGAAGACATACAGGACCAACAAATTGGCTAAAAGTAATTGGTTTCACAAGCTCCAAAACTGAAATATCAGCATAGTGTGTCTTGTCAACATATTCTGGATGGTCATGAGCTTTTTTTACGTCGATCTTTTCTGTATACTTGGAATCTTTTGCTAAAAAAAAAATTTAACCTAAGCTTTTTAATTTTTTTTTTTTTTACATTTTGTTAAATCGTGCTCTCCTACAAAAACTGAGAGTCTGAGTCCTTTATAAGGATATGTACAATGAGCAGCAGTTAAAACAAATTTTGGAGCTATTATTGAACCTCCACAGTATTGATAGTTGTTTCTTCTAAGCCCCAAAAGCACTGCCCATGGATATTCATTAGGATTAGCATCTACTCCTCCAACTATTCTATTTTTAGGCTGAAATTTTACATTATTTTAATCTTTACCCTGTTCCACAAACCTTGTTAGTCCATCCACATTTGCAAGATGGTTGTCTTTTTCCTTCCTTTTGCCCATCTTCACTTGAGTCTCTTTTTTGAAAAACTTGCCTTAAGAATGGCTTGGTGGCGCTTACAGAACAAAAAGATCCTTCATTTCTTCCAACGTTGATGATCTTAATCGTCATTTTTGAATCATCAGCGTTTTTTAAAGCATAACTATCATTTCCACAATGTCTGCTAACTGATGTACCATTATCAATTATAAGTTCATGCACTTCGCAATCATTTATCTACAAAAAAACGGTTGTAGAAGCACCAAAAATTAACTTAATATCACCATAATCACACAGCTAGCGATAATTTTTGAACCCGGCTCAGCAGTGAAAGACCAGTTTGTTTCCTCACGCCCTTTACTTGTCGATGGCCACAATTTCTCGACAGAGCCTGGCTTTAGGAAAAATTCTTTATGTACGTCACCATATACGGTGCTTACAATCAAAATGAAAGAAATTACTTTTAGAAGCATGTTGGACCTGAAATATACAATTTAAAAATTTCTCAATACTTAAATTGGGTGCTTACCTAGGAAAGACTCACGTAAAATTAATTATTTGACAATTTTTTTTTTGCTTGAAATAAATATCTCATCCGAATAATTAGCATGTTTGTCAATAATAATTAACATTGTTTCTTTCTCGCTGAGTTTGATCAAAAAAGGTAAATAATTTAAAGAGTATAAATGCAGCCTCACTCAAAGTGTATATTTAAAATAATTATATTTCCAAGATCTAATTTTGAAAAAACAAATATCAAAAATTTTTAAGACCATAAAATAAAGATCAAGATCGCATTACCATCTGTTAATTTCTTGCAGTTCTGTAACATGATAAAAGCTCTATAAGGAATATGCTAAAATGAGGATCTAGCTTCATGCTAAGAAATTTTTTTACCCTAGGCCAGTTCACCAGTTATACTATACTTGACGTCATAAAATTACATTGAGGTTTCTAGCTAACCACGAGGTTCATATCAGTTTCATTTTAACAGTGATTTCTGATAACGAAATAAACAAAAAGACAATACGAAATAACGATCGTCGAAAGATGTAAAACAGTGCTTGCTATTTTCAATTTATTGACCATACTAATTAAAGTGAATTCGGTAGTTTTTGACGATGGATTCGACGGAACCTGGATTTTGCTCGGATTGTGGTTCGATTCTTCCTCTTCTCATTGACTCGCGCGGAGTTACATGTTTCACCTGTAAACGTTCTTATGGCTCGGAAGGTGTGTTCTATCATAGTTTTATTTTGTATTTATTATTTGTTTATTTTTAGCTTTTGAAGGAATCGAATCTAAATATGTGATAAATTTCAATACTTATACAAAACCAAAAGCTGTCGAAGACGATGGAGAAGGTGACGAAGGTCCTATCGTCGAGCGCCGATGTCCGAAGTGTAATAACGACAAAATGTCTTATGCCACTCTCCAGCTTAGGTCGGCCGATGAAGGGCAAACTGTTTTTTATACGTGTACCAAATGCAAGTAAGTAACATCCATTTTGGTGTGAGCATGCTCAAACCAGGTGAGTTTGTGTGGCTATAAATTTATTTACGTAGTTGTCATCGACGGTCTTCCCAAAACTGCCATCTTTGGTCGCCACATTCACGTGAAAAGCTATGTAGGGTATTGTAAAGTTTTCAAGTGAATGCGGAACTACCTACTGTCGAAGGAAACTGCTTTGTGTGTCCCATATAATTTAGAAATCATAATAGAAAGATTTTGACTTCACCAAATGGCTTGGCGCCCCTACAACAATAGATTACTGATTAATATTTTATTTAATACTATTGAGTAAATAAATCTAACATTCATTTCTGGTTTTAGGCATAAAGAGACTGAAAATTCTTAATGGTGTATTCGCAGCTTTTGGTGGGTAGGTATTGTGAAAGTTAAAAAAAAATTATAATTTTATAAATAAAATTTCTGTTTTTACTGAATTTTTAAAATTGTGTAGACTTTTGTACCCTTTTATTAAATCTTTCTTTATTATTAACTATCTTCTTTGTTATTAACTTCGCTATTCTGTTACAGTTAGGCTCTAGTAAATGTTAAGAAGTTGCTCTCGTAATATTATAACGAATTTAATGTCTTCCGGGGACACTGTACATTAAAAATTAAAACTGTTTAATCGATTCTTCGTCAAAAAAACAAGGGGCAACTTTCAGTCTTTCTGGTTCTAAGAATCGGAAAAAGAAAATTAAATACTGATTAAAACCGCTACTACTTACTTAAACTTAATAGCTGTTGCCAGACAAACGTGTTTAGTTTCACCTTTTGACTTAATTGAGTTTAGTGTCAAATTATGATTTAATTGCCTAGTGGCTTTTCCTACCTGAGTGGAATCTACTCAGCCTCGTGACTCGTCAGCTGAGGATATCTCGGGACTTAAGCTATTAGCTAAGGACTAAGGAGTTGAGGGAATGATGAAGGTGAAACTGTGAAAGCGTACCTTTCTCAGGTAGGGAAAATTTTATGAATCGTGATAAGGTCGTTTTAGGTAGATATTTATAGTGATTTGATTGTTGGCCCTGAGAAGGGCCGTTGAAATTTATAGCAGCAAGCTGCAGATAAAGTGTGAGAACTTTACTTCTTCTTGGGAGTAGCCTTCTTCTTCGAAGCTGCCGCTTTAGCTGGTTTCTTCGCAGGTGATTTCTTCGGCTTGGCAGGACTTGCTTTAAGCTTCTTCGGTTTCGGTTTGGCCGGCGCCTTGGTAGCTTTCACAGGCTTAGCTTTCTTGGCGACAGTTTTCTTTTTCGGTGTTGCTTTCTTGGCTGCAGGAGCTGGAGCAGCTTTCTTCGGTGAGGCAGCCTTTTTGACAACTTTTTTCGCTGCAGGCTTCTTCTTTCCCTTGCTCGCAGCGGCAGGTTTGTCTTTACCGGGGAACTTGAATGAGCCATTGGCCCCAGTTCCTTTAGTTTGGACAAGTTTTCCTCCGGTTACGGCACTTTTGAGGTACTTTTTGATGAAGATGTTGGCCTTTGCAGGTTCCATCTTGTAGTTGGCACTGATGTATTTCTTGATGGCCTGGAGAGAAGAACCTCCTTTCTCGTTCAGAGCTTTGATGGCGGCGTTCACCATTTGAGATGTAGGCGGGTGAGTCGATGGTTTAGCCTTAACGGCGGCCTTCGTTGCTGAGGCCTTCTTTGTCGCAGCAGCTTTGCCTCGTCCTTTCTTCGGCGTTTCAACCGGGGCTTCGGCGGCAGGAGACGTCGTTGATTCAGTCATGTTGCTTCCCAGAATAAGAATGATAGAGTGCGTTGCGAGGGGACCGTATTTATATTGAGGGGGAATACCGCAACGAGCGCTCCCCACTCTTTCGCCTCGCCACCGATCTGGGACTCCTCATCAGTGCTTCTTTTTCATTTTAAATCTCAATTTAAAAATGTATAACCAATTATTTATTGCGATACAAGTTTGACTTACCACTAAGCAAAGTTGAAATTTCATTCTCCAAAAAATTCCCTCGGAAATACTCCATCTTATTATAAAATAAAGCTCCTTTTCTCAACATTCAATTACGATTGCACTCGACAACTCTTCATTTTCATTAAATTACTAATTACATGAACTATTTCTACCACATAACATGCTTCTAAAAGTTAGATGAATGCCTCTAGAATACAATAAATCCAGGAAGTCCTTATTTTTAAATTGGGATGTACCTTTAAATTAATTAATTTCTACAACTTCGAACTCACTTCTGCCTTGTGTAACCCAGTCATTTTTAACTCAGACTTTTATTATAAAATGGATATAAACTTGGTATTTATAACAAAATTAATAATTCAACATTGAATATAAACAAGGGCACAATTTTTTAATCAAAAAATAAATCATTTAACACGGAAACAACCCCTTTAAACTACAAGCAAGTCGGTGCTATATATAATACGTTGTTAACTCGAGTATAATTGTAATTGTGGAATCTAATTTCTTCTTTATATCACAACAAAATTTATTTAAAAAAATTCTTTTTATCAACTAGCAATAAAAATATGAAGCGTTTAAAACTTAATATATTGCGTTTTTTTAAAAGTTCTTTGGTGTATAGCCAAGTGGCAAATGGTATGATACATTTCATTCTCAAGTAACTTATAAGTACGATTCTGCTTTGTATCTTAATATTTTATAATTAACTTCGATTTTTTTAACAACTTCATTGTAAAAGTGGATATTACGGACTTGAGAATATGATGCTTTAAATAAAATATACCCAAGTCCATTGTACGTTATTGGTGATCAAGAAGTGCTAACTCGTTACAACCATATACGCACATACGTCATTGCGTTTTTTCATTTTGTGATTTTTAATTATTTTTGTTTTGAGCGGTTTATAGATAATAGAAACTAGGATTTGATTTATTCTTAAGAATAATTAATAATAATGGACCTTTGTATTTGTTACCTATCCAATTTTGCCAAGGTTGCTGCTGATTTTTTTGGTCTACCTATTGATTTTCAATATCTAAGGTAGGTACTCGTTTTAGTAATGTTGGCTTTCAATGATTTCAAAAGGGCCATTTCGGGTAATACGTCAAATTTTAATGCGCTTTAAGAACGAGATTAGGTACGAAATAAATAATTACGATAACCCATGAATGAGAGGTTAGATTATAATAAAAAGTAATTTTTTATAATATTGATGGTGCCTATTTTTCAAGATTTCTAAGTTGTGGGTAACTTTTAACTTCCTTAAAGAAGTTATTGTGATACCCTCCACATCGGGTTTTTGGGGAAGGGTCTTCCAGACCCCGGAGGATCAATTGATCTTTACCGATATCAAATTTGTCTGTGGTTCCGGCCGGACGGCACTTTTTTTTCCGAGCGAATTTTAGGTACATAATATTATATCTGAATTTCAATAGATGTCTTAAGTGATTCAAACTCATTTTCGCATTTAGCGATAGGTATAGGTCTGTACTTTTTATTATTTTGCCACAGGTCCCCACCCCCACCCTTAATCTAAAAATTCAGGTCACATCGTTCGTACTTTTGTGGGGCTCTCCGAGACTGCGAACATAAGTGGATTAGTGCTCCAATTCTCTAGTCTTGAGGAGAAACGAAGGAATTCACGGAAAGCATTTTTTTTTTAAATATCCTTAAATTTTGAAACGTGAAAAACGACAGTTTTTTCCCTTCTGAGGTCTATGTAAGACGTAAAAATTTTAAATTTTAAATAAAAATATTTAATTAAATAATTGACTATAGGACAAAGTGCCGTACGATCCAGGGAGCGAAACTTCAAGGGAAACTCGGGGGAGCGAATAATCTGTCGCTCCCGTCCCCTCCTCTCCAAATTTGTGTTCATTCCGCCGATTTTACTTTAATTTTTCTCGATTTCCACGATTAAGCAAGAAGTTTGTGAATATTTTAGTTTATCATTTGCGGAAAGACGTTTTTAGGAGTTTTCCCAGCCTGAAGACATTTATTGTGAAAGCTTGGGTAGGAGAGAGGCGAGGGAGGAAGGAGGAATCTCTGTGTCAAGAGACAAGAATCCCCAAGAGACGCACTCCTTCGCTGCCATACAAGAAGATTCTTGGCTCATTGAGCCACAGCTGAAAGCTCTTCATATTTTATAAAAGAGGTTTTTCGCTTATCACCTCCTCTTCTTCAAGTTTCACCTTCTCCCAGGCCCTTTATTCCAATGTTCCAATTAAAAAAATAATAATAATAATAAAAATAAATGGATATCCAAGCTCTCGCTATACATTTTTCAAAATTTCATTTAATAAAAATTCTTTCCACAAACAGATAGATAGGTACCGATGCAAGTACCGCAAGAGGAGATTTTTGGGCCACGAGCGACGGAGTTTTCGCTCCTTGTGTGAAACGGGCGTGGAGGGTAGGTCGAACAGGTTGCCGGTTGGCCCCGAAAAGAGCCGTTGAAATGGAAAGGTGAACTATTCCCACGGATCCCCTTAAAAAATTTAGTATTGAAATATTGGTAGACTTCATAGTTTATAGCGGGCAGGAAACGATGTACTTGGTTGCCACGTCAAATGTCAATGACTACTGCCTCTACCCTGATGTTCGCTTGGTTGGTCCTGAAAAGGGCCGTTGAAATAGAGTTCTCGTTTAGTAGGGTATCCTACACTATATTAAGACATGTCTCGTGAGGTTTACAAGCTCACAGTAGTGAAATTCAGAAGTAGAACAGTTGGGCTGGAATTAAGGGTAGCGAAGTGTGGAACAGGATAGTGATAAATTTTGTTGGCCCTGAAAAGGGCCGTTGAAAATGAGTGTTGAATCGGTATGGGTGTTTAACCTCCGAAACCGTAGAGAGTACGTCCTTGCCTCTTCAAGGCGTAGACGACGTCCATGGCGGTGACGGTTTTCCTCTTGGCGTGTTCCGTGTAGGTGACAGCATCACGGATAACGTTCTCAAGAAACACCTTCAATACACCTCGAGTTTCTTCGTAGATGAGACCGGAGATACGCTTTACTCCTCCACGCCTCGCCAGACGACGAATAGCGGGTTTGGTAATACCCTGGATGTTGTCTCGAAGAACCTTCCTGTGACGCTTGGCGCCTCCTTTCCCTAATCCTTTTCCTCCTTTACCGCGACCAGTCATGTTGCTTCAGGAAATCTCAAACTACGAATGGTGTAGTGTTAAAATTCACGTGTATTTATAGCTAAGAAACAGCATAATGAAGCAATTTCATTGGCTCTCATTCATCCCCACTTTTACCTACTATTGATTCGACCCACTGGTGCGCCTCCTGTGGTGAACACATTGTACTACAACCGCTAAAATTTGAATTGCTGTAGGCACAAAACGAAGGAAATAAGTACTGAAGATGAAGAATTGTCCGACTGGAACTTTCTCAAAGTAGCGCTTCATTGGTACCTCTTCTAATAAATTTAAAAAAAAAATTGAAAATCTCTGTGCAACGCCATCTGATACAGGCGTGAACAGCTCAAATTTCTCTCTACCTACTATAGTATTCAGCAATGAAGAAAGCAGTAGTGCAATCTTTAAATCGAAAGATCTCCGCCATTAAACAATCTTTCAAAAAAGTTCTCCACATTATAAATATAAAGAAGGAGCGTGAAAATTCCGCCCTTTATATCTTCGGCAAAAAACTGACAGCGCCTGTACCATTTGATTGGTGATCAAGGATTGGAAGACCCTTTCCCAAAGAAATTGAGGGTATCACAATAGCTCCTTCTTGAGTAAATTAAAAATTCATTCACAATATAAGGATAAATAATAAATACTTTTTATTTAAATCACAAACAGTTAGACTACAATGTAAATTTCATGCTTTCATTTCATTTTAAATTTTACAATTTCCAGTATTACTAAACGTATAACATATACATACAAAAATAGAACACACCTCTATTTTTTCTTTACAGCGACTGCCAACTCGAATATTAAAGCTTAAAAATAGTGTTTAAAAATTATTATCTTTTGGTAAAATCCTGGAATATTCTCTGGAAGCAGTGAAATCAAAATAAGGCTGCCTTCACAATGTTCGCTTTTTTTTCCGAAAAAAGGTCAGAGTTTGACTAGAAAAAGAAATATGGGCGAAGGTAACTTGGCCTTAAAATAAATTCGATGTTCGATTCTTTTTATCCAAAGGTCTATGGAAGAATAACTAATTTTCTTCTAAAAACAACAACTAATTTTATAACTAAAACTAAGGTAAGCCATTTTTTATACAAAATAGAAGGAACATTAATACAAATAATTGTAGTTCTGACTAAAATAGACAAGTTTATGGACTAGTATAAGGCAAGTCTATAAAAACCTATTTACGATAACTTAAATCTAACAAATATTTTTTTTTTTCTGAATATTATAAAACTTTAATATTAAAAGCACATAACAGTTCTAAAATAGCGTAATGACTAGTAAATAAAATGATTAGAAAAAGTTAGCAAGTTTCTATAAAAATATAAAAGAAACTTTTATTTTTAATATAAATTGACCATGCTACTCCCCTGATAAAAATATTATGTGTTTCTAAGTACTAAATAAAATTGACTTTGGACTATAATAGGACCTGAAATAACTGGTAACAAAAAAAAATTTGGTTTTGGTATACAATAAAATATGCTTTTTGCATAGAAATCTTTTTGGTTCGAGTGTGTCAGCCAAGCCTAAATCATAAAGAATTCTTAAAGTTTTGTGATAAATTATTAGTAGGAAGATTGGATTTTATGTAATACCTGAAAAGGTAAGATCTATGGAACAGTTTTCCCTTTATAAAAAGAATGAGAGCGCTCTTCAACATGGATGGGAAAATATTGAACGAGATGGTTATTCTTTAATGAGATTAGGCTTGGTTAGTAGAGGCGAGTTATCAGTGCGATTTTGTCGACTGTAGAATCGATTGTCCCGGATGAGAGCTCGACATGTGAAGCCTTAAAGCGTACATACGTCCAAATACTCGGCGGCAGAACGGACACGTAGTCCGCCCTTCGTGCATCTTTTTGTGGTGGTCCAATGATCTCGGATGTTTGAAAACTTTACCGCACTCGTCGCAGCCAAACCTTTTCAACGAAGGGTGCAACCTCCGCCATAAACCATGAGCGAAAACTAAAAAGAAAATTTAATTTAATAATAAATAGTGAAGAAAGTAATTTACCTTGCAATGAATCGGGGAGATTTCCATCATTTGAAGTACTAGCAGAACCACCTATTAGAAAATTAAAAGCATTAATCTTCAAGGGGTATTTCCACATACCTAAATCATTTAATCCATCTTGATTCTCATCCCAAGTTACTTCTGCATTTTCCATCTTCACGGTATCAGGCGACTCTAAATTTTGATTTTCATAATAATCTTGTTCGAATTCCGGTTCTGTTTTGATTTGAGGAGGCGAGCTGTCTTCGGTCGGAGTAAACTTTCGTTTTTTCGATGCAGGCGAGTCCGGTTTAGGGACCTTCGACTGACTTTTGGGCAACTTCGGCTCACTACTTGAAACATCCTCGTCAACTATCGTTTCAGGGATGCAAGGACCGCTTCCTGTCAATCCTTTAACTTCCAATAACTCCGCTGTACTTAGAAAAGAGGAAAGACCTTCTTGCTCGACATTAACTTCGCCTTTGTACATAAAAGATATCAGAGCTTCCAAATCTTCAAACCTTACATTCCTAAATATTATAACAGGATGCTGACAAGGATTGTCCTAAAAACAAAATATAGAAAAACATAGGTAACTTCTTTTTAAAAAAAATCACAAACCTTGAAGATTTCTCTAAAATAGGTGCTACATGCTGACAAAAGCATTTTGTGGGCTCGAAGCTTTTTCCCTTCGCAACACAAAGTAACATCGACAAGATTTTCTTCATCTCGGAGTGAATTAAAAACGTGAGTAATATGCTGCATGTAATTGTTCCATCGTAATGAAAATTGTTGGTTGCTCCCCATTGCAGATCTAAAATAAAAACATTTCATATTTTAAATCAAATATAAAATGAAAACTTCAAAAATTTGATAATGGGAGAAATTCATTCTTTTAGCATGGAAGGGTACCGCAATCTTCCATCATACTATGATGTATGAAACAAAATTATGTTGCGTTAAAAGAGTAGGTTGGGCTTGATCCATTAAATTAATTAATGCTAGTCTTTAATTAATTAATGCCAATCTTTAAATCCGTCAAAGCTACAGTATTTTGCTAACAGATTTTTAATTTATCTCATTATGTTCAAAATGGGAGCCTACATGAGATCGAGTTACTACGTTCCTAAACCAACATTAATAAGGACGCACATACAATAATTAATTTAATTAACGAATGATGAAGATGTTAAATACGTGATTACGTTTTGCCCTTCTACCTGTCATTATTGATCATATTTTTTCCCCCTCCAGCATAAGGAGACAAAAAAATAGCAAGTTGAGACAACCATTATTTCGGATTATAGACTTACCACGTTTGGAAAAAAGTAAGAGATGCGACTGGGAGAATGACGGACGCTCGGGGTGCGGAAATTTATAAAATAATCACTAATTTTTCATTCGATTAAAACTATTCGTGTGGATAACAACCTAGGCAAATGATAAAATGGCTGCATTAAAAAAATGTACCTACGAACGCCAGTGTTGATGTTGTCTTATTGTTAAATGATCAAAATAAGCATTTTCTTTTTTTAAGTAGAGGAAAAGAAAATATTGATTAATAAATAAACATAACTTCATTACTGTTGATGAAATTCGAGCATGGTGTTTCTCAAAAAGAATTATGGAAGGGCCATCACTTTTTTTAGAGTAGGTAAAAATTCTGAGCTTGTAGCACGACTAGCGGTGCTTACAAGCGGGCGGATTCGGGAGGAGGGAGCCTACCACCCCTAGGACCCACAGAATGTTGGCCCCGAAAAAGGCCGTTGGAAACGAGTAGATCGCTCTGTTCCGGCCGATGTGTTTGAGCCGCAAAGTGAAGCAGGAAATTCTGAGCGCCTACCCCGTCCAGCGATGCTGCCAAGCCCGCCCAACGACAACGATCGCCCTGGCTACTTTTTAGTTTCAGTCACTGCCACACAATTAACATTAAGGTTTCTTCCGGTTCAGGTTATTATTCTCATTTTTTCTCAAGACACGTGTTTACGTTCTTTGTATAGTGATTAAAATGAGTCGTTTTTCCCTTTATTAACTTAAAGAATCGGCTTAAGTGAGCATCATGTCTTCAAGAGTAGAATATCTTGTCGTAGACACAAGTGCTTTTATCAAAAATGCTCAAGTTCAAGTATGATTCTTCAATTTTTCTTCTCTTTGGTTTAGGTGGTATGACAACTGTATAAAAAAATTTGATTTTAGGAAATCGCAGATGAAATTATCACAGTAGATGATGTTGTCAACGAAATAAAAAGTTCAAGGCAGCTCAAAAGGCTCGTTGTGCTCCCATATGAACTTAAACTCAAGAATGTCGAACCAGAAAATATATCTTTAAGTAACTACTGCTTTCAATTTTAATCAGTTGTTTTAAACGCGTTTTTTTAGTTACGAAGTTTGCGAAAAAGACAGGAGATTATCCAGCGCTTTCTGCTACCGATATTAAAGTTTTAGCGTTGACTTACCAGCTGGAGAAAGAGCATGTTGGAACTGAGCATTTAAGAAGCGAGCCAGTTGCTCCAAAATCAGTTGAGCCGATTGAACCACATGAACTTAAACCTGGCGAAATTGTCGGATTTTATTCCCCCGATGGCGTGAGTGAACCAAATTTATTTTAAAAGTCTTGCAGTAGATTACCCTTTGTATGATCTAAGTTATAACTTATAAGGATATTCTGCGGGGCAAAATTTGAAGTTTTCTATTGTGCTTTAGGATTCGGAAGATGAAGAAGATAAGGAAAATGAAACTGATTCAAATGCTTCTGATGACAAGTTGGATGATGTGGAAGAGTCGGATGATGAGAGTGGGGCCGACGATGAAGATGAATCTGCTGACGGTGATGGAGAACAAGAAGTTCCTGAAGTCGACAACGAACTTATTCTCCGCCTAAAAGACATGTCCTGCAATGAAACAACAGGTAAAATTTTCATACTTTTCAATTCAATGTTAAATTTTATTTCAGACTGTGACCAAAATGATCCATGTGCCTTGGACGATGATGACGCCGGATGGATAACACCAGGAAATTTAAAAGAATCCAAACGAGGAATTTATGGAGGAACACTTGAAGAAAAGAGTGTTAAAGTTGCCTGCTTGACGACTGATTTCGCCATGCAAAACGTTCTTAAACAAATGGGACTTAATATGGTTTCTTTAGACGGCCTCGTAATAAAAGAAGTTCGAACGTTTATTTTACGTTGCTATTCTTGCTTCAAAACCACTCCGATTATGACAAAATTATTTTGTTCAAACTGCGGTAATAAAACTCTTAAAAGGGTCTCAGTCACTGTGGATGAAGAAGGAAAAGAACATATTCATATTAACTTTAGGAGACCTCTAACTGGAAAAGGGAAAAAGGTAAATTTTTGCTGTAATGTAAATTGTGTACTTGATTGATTGTATCCACATTGATTGTTTTTAGTATCCACTGCCGAAGTTTCAAGGTGGGAAACATTCAAATAACCCAATATTGAGTGAAGATCAAAGGGTACCCCAACAGCGCCTAACTAAAATTGCGAGGCAAAAAAATAATCCATTGGATGACGATTATATTGCTGGCGTCTCACCCTTTTTGATGAGAGATGTTTCATCGAAATCTGCGATCCTGGGTGTTCAGAGGAAAGTCGAGGTCAAATCTTGGATGAGACGGAATCCAAACGAAGTTGCTAAGAAAAGAAGAAAACGATGAATTATTTTAATATTTGTGCTCTTCTTTCAAAAAGGGTTTTATTATCATATTAATTTTAGTTCTTGTACATTTTAAAAGTTAATAAATTTTTAATTTGAATATTTTTCTATCTATACCAGGGATTCCAAAACTTGTCCGTCCCTCGCTTTTCTGATATTTCCATTTGATCCAATTTTTTTTAATTTGAAGCAGTTCTAACGGGGTGAACATAATATTATAGATGTCATAACATCAAGATTGAGATTCTTCCAGTGAAAACTATGAAACTAAAACCGAAACCTAAAAATACTAAAACTTAAGTGTGGGAAATATAATGTTTTTGAAGAGTTAAAGGGCCCTTTTTAGAGAGAAGCTCCCCAAAAAACTGTAAATTGGGTTACTAGGTATGCGAAGAAGAAGAAGAAAAAAAATCATCAAGAAAGATTTTTACTTTATTTTTCCTTAATTCTTGGATTCATAAACTACTGGTTTATAAATGATGAACAAGATTTTACTTAAGGGGATCGGTGGGAATAGCTCACCTTTCCATTTCAACGGCTCTTTTCGGGGCCAACCGGCAACCTGTTCGACCTACCCTCCACGCCCGTTTCACACAAGGAGCGAAAACTCCGTCGCTCGTGACCCAAAAATCTCCTCTTGCGAGTTGCGGTACTTACATCGGTACCTACCTATCTGTTTGTGACAAGAATTTTTATTAAATGAAATTTTGAAAAATGTATAGCGAGAGCTTGGCTGGAATCCATTTATTTTTATTATTATTAATTTTTTTTGAATTGGAATATTGGAATAAAGGGCCTGGGAGAAGGTGAAACTTGAAAAAGAGGAGGTGATAAGCGAAAAACCTCTTTTATAAAATATTAGTAGGTAAAATTTATTTTTATGTACATAGGTATATTTGCAGAGAAAGTACGCATAAGTTTGCGGACAGCTGGGTGTAGTGATAAATTTGGTTGGCCCTGAAAAGGGCCGTTGAAATGGAAGCGTTAAGCTAAAGAAGTTCACTTCTTAGAAGCAGTGCGGCGTTTGGACGCTGTTGCCGGCTTAGCGGGTGCCGCGGCAGGCTTGGGTTTCTTAACCGGCGACTTCGTCGTTTTGACCGGGCTGGACTCCAATTTCTTCGCCTTGGGCTTAGCAGCGGTTTTGATCACCTTGGCAGTCTTCTCTTTTTTCGCAGGTTTCTTCTTAGGCGAGGCTTTTGTTGAAGGAGAAACATTTTTCTTGCCTTCTTTTTTCGTTGTAGGCTTCGCCGCTTTGGATGGAAGTTTGAATGATCCGCTGGCTCCGATTCCTTTAGTTTGCACAAGTTCGCCAGAAGTTGACGCCTTCTTGAGGTATTTGGAAATAACCTTATTCGCTTTGGAGGGATCCAACAAATAAGTGGCGATGATGTACTTCTTGATGGCTTGTACAGATGAACCTTTCTTTTCATTCAAGGCGGCAATTGCAGTCTCGACCATTTTCGCCGTAGAAGGGTGAGTAGGCTTAGGTTTGGCTTCCTTTACCTTCTTCATTGCCTTCGGAGTCTCCTGAACTTCGACCGGTGTAGATTCAACTTTCGCACTCATGATGCTTCTTAGGTGTCCAGAGAAGTGATGACGTAAACCACAAATCCATTCTTATATATACCAGCGGGGAATACCGTAACGAGCGCACCCTACTTTTTTCTGTATTTTAACCACGAGCCCTCTCTTTAGTGCTTCATTACAATTTTAATTCTAAGTTATTAGTCATAAATTGATCTTTTACCCGAAACAAAATTATTTTAAAAAATTTATTGTTTATTTAATTTTACCTCAAAATTATTTTGAAATGACAATAAAAATTTTAAACAAATGTAGGGCTTGTTTTCCTTCATATGAACCTATGGTTTTAGGTATTAGGAATCTATCTTTCCCTATTATGTGGTCTACCTAGCCCTTTACTAGTGCGCACTGCAATGGCTTTGTAGAGCTTTATAAGTCAAAAATCAAATAAAAAACAAATTTATTGTATTTAAGATAATTGAACCCAAAACCAAGGGCCCCGTCTATCCAACGACCACTGGTTTTTCTGTTGTCTGTCAGCCCCTACTTACCTACATATGACAATAAAATTAGAATAAAACGTACGTACCTGATTAGATAAAGGACGAAATGGGAAAATACCATCCGTAGTTAGGTACATATGTACTCATAAAGTTTAGTAATGAATTCTCTTCATTTAGATACCTACCTATAAATTGAAACACTTGTGCACCAATAGAATGCGCCACAGTCGGCTACGGAAAACTTGTTGACCAATGAGATTCGAGATTGAAAAGAAATGACGAGGAGTTGAACAATCTTCTCTCCGGCATTACCATCGCGCAGGGCGGTGGTCTACCCAACATTCAGGCCGTCCTCTTACCGTAGATTAATATTGACTATTGCACACTGATACAGTGATACCACTGAATTATAATCTAGTACAGATTACAATAGTCTAGATTATAATTCAGTGCTGATACCCAAGAAGACAGAAAAGAGCGCTAGAAGCATTGAACCCCTACTTTCAAGCCTATTTCAACGGCTCTTTTCAGGGCCAACACATATATCACCAAATCTTTTACCTGTTAAGGCAAGCTTGTAGGCCCCATCAGGTGAGGTTAGCGATAGGTTACCAACTTGTGAGTAAAAATTGTTCACTTCGAAACCGTCTCGAACGGAAATGGACACTGAACTTTAGTTGACACACTTGTTGAAATGGAACTGAACTTTATTTTGTACCGTGCCGCGTGTTTTTGCGACAAAGTAAACTTGATTTTAACTTCCTTTTTGTTTTACCCTCTACGTCGGGTTTTTGGGGAAGGGTATTCCAGACCCCGGAGGATCAATTCGAATATTGCTTACCAAAAATGACGTGCAAACAAGCAAGTTTACAATTATATGTAGGTTACTAGGTTTAGTTTCAGAGTTGTGGACTGTAGGTGTTGACTTATATGACTTGTGAATTCCGTTTCTGATTATTAAAAGAAAGTAAGATGGAATATATTCCTACAGCAAGCAGACAATTGAAGTTCGTTAGTTAAGGAATTGATCATAGGATGATGGGTTATCAACGAATGGAATTTATAGGTAGTAAAATGGCAATAAAATAGTGATAAATTTGTTGGCCCTGAAAAGGGCCGTTGAAAATGTTATGGCAGGTGCAAGTTTAAGCACGTTCTCCTCGGATACGCCTCGCGAGTTGGATGTCTTTCGGCATGATGGTGACTCTTTTGGCGTGGATGGCGCACAAGTTGGTATCTTCGAAAAGACCGACCAAGTATGCCTCAGATGCTTCCTGAAGGGCCATCACAGCGGAACTCTGGAAACGGAGATCGGTTTTGAAGTCTTGGGCAATCTCACGGACTAGCCTCTGGAATGGCAACTTCCTAATAAGGAGTTCGGTACTCTTTTGGTAACGACGAATCTCTCGAAGTGCGACTGTTCCGGGCCTGTACCTGTGGGGCTTCTTAACTCCTCCGGTGGCTGGGGCACTTTTCCTAGCGGCCTTGGTAGCCAGCTGCTTCCTCGGGGCTTTTCCTCCGGTGGATTTACGGGCGGTCTGCTTCGTACGAGCCATTGCGTAGATTTAAAATCAAGTGATGCCGTTTCCAACGCTCTGTCAATATTTATACTAAAAAAAAAGTGGGGACAATGTTGTCTTAGGAGTGGGGGACTCGCTTCATCCAATGGGAGACCGCATGTAAGGATCAAGTCACCCCAAAAAGTATCGATGGGTGTGCATCGATTATGTAAATAATTACGTATAACCTTATCTTTCGTGAACCCGAAATTACCCAAAAGATTTGAGCGTGGAGCGGATAGTGGAACTCAGTCGACGTTTTTTCTAAATCGTCGGAATTCTACTTATTCCAATGATATGATTTCCAAAATGAAACATCACCCTTTTAATTGTTTTGTTGGCACAGCATCTGGTGTCTTCAAAGGTGAGTCACGTTATCGTAATTTTGATGATGGTTTTAACTTCTATCGTCAATTTAACCGTTTCGTCTGCCACTCTGTATACGCAACGTATTCGTTATCTGAGAAAGCAAGTTGCATGAGGCGTACTAGCTGCTCGCTCCATTATTTTTGTTTGGCGGGAATCGTTTTTCTGGCTTACATAACATTGCTTTCATGAAGCAAAATGGCAATTTTTGTCTTTTTAACTCTTCAATATTTCATTTCAGGTGTGTATGTTGTTGAAAAAAAGGATCCGTACGTTAAGAGTATTGACGGTCTTAAATCTGGAACAAACAAAAACCCCATCACTTGCTTGAACTGGGCTGAACCGGGCGAAGATGAAGTCCTTATCGGCTACGCTAACCAGCTCGTCAAAGTTTACAACGTCAAAAATCGAAGTTTCTCCATTTTTGATGACAAAAAATGCGGACAGGGCACATTAATTGGCATCGCCAAGTTTTCAGAGTATGTTCATTAAAGTTGCTTTTTTTTCATTTATGTATGGTTTTAGGACAATGATGGCTGGAAGTGATGGAGGTACAGTGAAAATCTGGCGACCTGGAGGAGAAACTACAACCATCGAATGTGGAAACCATTTAGAACGTATTCGCCATTCAGTATCACACCCTAATCTATTTGCCAGCGGTGGTAAAGAAAACGATCTTAAGATTTGGGACATCAACACCTCCCAGACGACATTCACAGCTAAAAATGTTTGTTTTTTAATTTTCATATTAAAATAGCTTCAGTTTTTTTTTTCTTTCAGGTTCGTCATGATGAGCTTGATCTTCGTGTGCCGATTTGGGTTTCAGACATCGCTTTTATGACCAACTCCTCAAAAATCGCTGTCACATCACGATATGGCCATGTATGTTTTCTCAATTTGTTAATATTAATTATTATTGTGTTTAAAGGTACGACTTTATGATCCATCAACTCCAACAAGGCGGCCTGTCGTCAGCGTTCAAATCCCAGAGCAATCTCTTATCAGCATGTCTACTTGCTATAAAGACCAGTAAGTTGATGGCTTTAAAATTTGGGCTATTACCCAATACTCCAACACTTATTTAACAAGTGTTTTTGTTTATCAGGCATGTTATTGTTGGGAGTGGAACTGGTCAGATGAATCTTGTTGATTTGAGAAGTAAAGGACTTGTTATGAATAAATACAAAGGAAGCATTGGTGGAATCAAGTCGATAGGATGCTCCATGGAAGGGCCTTACGTTGCTTCTGTTAGCCTCGACCGTCATTTCAGGCTTCACCATCTTACAACGAAAGAACTCATCGTCAAAGTAAATTTTTGAGATATATAATTAAACTATTTACATTTAAAAAATTTTCAGGAATACATGCAGTCTAAACTGACATGTGTCCTTGTTAGTCCGAACATGGACATCGTTGAAAAATACGTAAGCGACGATGAAAATAACGATTTTAGCGAAGAAAGCGAATCTGAAAACCAAGAGAACTTCCAAGAGTCTCCTAAATCGGATGAATTTCAGGATGAGAAAGAGGAGGAAGAAGTCCAGCCGGCCCCTGTTGCAGAAAAGAGAACAAGAGGAGGATCTTCCACAAAGAAAAAACACAAATCGTCTTAGCATTTAAAATAAAGAAGCTTTACGTTTGTTTTTTTACACCTCGTTAATTGTTTATTGTTTATTTTCATATGCTTTTATGTGCTCTTAAAAGTCTATGAATATAAATTTTTTGTGATATGTACAAATATTTTTGATTAAAACAGAGGTTTTTAACATAAATTTTTTTAAACCCTTTTCAACACATCTACACTTTAGTTCAGAAGTAAAGGATCGCCCCTTTTATTTTTTAAACTATTGAAGATAGAAAAAAAAAAGTTCAATGTAAACCCCCTTTTGTTTTTTGAAGAAGAATTGACTGAAATTAATGAATTTTGATTTTTGGTGTACAGGGTGTCTCAGAGCGAGGCCAACTTCGTTATTTGAATGAGAACCCCCATTTTTCATTTCAGAAATGAAAAGAGAAGCTTTTTTTAAGAACTTTTGGTTCAAAATCTTTGGTTATTTCAGCTTCTTCAAAATAAGAGATAGCGATTTCAGACCAAAAGAAAAAGTTCTATTTTAATGTAGATTTTACTCTTGTGCAAGCTTCAAAAATGAATGGCTATATAACTCTCACGTGAGCAGAAAGATAATAATATTGTTTGCTTTTTTAAATTTATATGGAAGGAATAGATGAAAAATTAATGCAGACGTAAATTTAGTCTCATGCATGGAGACCTCTCCGTAAATTCAGAATATATGTTAAAGTAAATAAGTTGGCCAACATGTAAAGCGTGAAGGGGACTGGAACTGGCTAACCTCTCTTTCACTCCTATCTGTTTCATTGCTTTGTGTACTGGAACAGCGCTGTAATTAAAGGATTTCGCCTTTGATTATATTCTCGACCAGTACTTTAAAGTTTTGTCTCTTTTTGTTGAGTTTCTATTTTAATAGAATTCAAAATGGTAAGTCATTTGTTTATTTTATTTGTGATATTTGAGTTTACTCGCGGACCACGTGGATCGTCGGTCTGCTTGAATTGTTATACATATTAACATTTCAGTTCAACTTTTAATTATTTATAAATTAACGTATATATGCTTATTCAATCAGTATTTAGAAATGTGAACTTTTGTAACCAATTTGACGTTTGATAACTTCAAATTTCAGAGCACGTCGTTCAAAGATGCTGAAAAACCCTCGGCTGAAGCCCCCACGGTCCACAGGATCAGGATTACGTTGACCTCCAAGAACATGAAATCTTTGGAAAAAGGTGAGAAATCTATTTAATAAGTTATCTGTTCTAATCTTGTCATTTTCAGTCTGTTCGGACCTGATCCAAGGGTCGAAGAAGGAGAAGTTGCGTGTCAAAGGGCCGATTCGTATGCCGACCAAAGTTCTTCGTATCACGACGCGTAAGACTCCCTGCGGTGAAGGATCCAAGACTTGGGATAGGTTTCAAATGCGTGTCCACAAACGTGTCATCGATCTTCATTCGCCGTCCGAAGTCGTGAAACAGATCACCTCGATCTCACTCGAACCTGGCGTTGAAGTTGAAGTTACGATTGCCGACAACATGTAAAATAAATAAAATAAATTTTTTTATTTAATGACTTAATTATGTTGTGTTTTTAATAATTTAAAACCTTACCTTCATAATGCCCTGGAACATGTCTCAAAATTACAGACATTACGAAGATCGCAATAGATTATTGGTAGGACATTGTGCTGATTAACCCCTAAAAGGGCACCCTTGCGCTGCATTTGGCTTGCTGACCAGCTGTAGGTAGGGTTGATTTGATATGGGAAATATGGGATGAACCGATATATCGGAAGGAAAATATCGGATGAACCGATATATCGGAAGGAGAATATCGCGATAATTCCGATATATCGCATTGGATGTTAACAGGTATCGCGATATATCGGTAAGGAATGTCATATCGGAATATCATTATTTTCCTTCCGATATATCGGTTCATCCGATATTTTATCCGATACGATATTCCTTACCGATAGGTATATCGCGATATTTTTACGATATGAATCCGAAAGAAAAATGGGGCAACACAAGGATAACTGTTAACATCCGATGCAATATATCGCGATATATCATGATATTTCGGAGTTATCGCGATATTCTCCTCCCGATATTTCCTTCTGATATATCAGTTCATCCGATATTTTCCCTCCGATATATCGGTTCATCCGATATTTTCCCTCCGATATATCGGTTCATCTGATATTTTCCCTCCGATATATCGGTTCATCCTATATTTTCCCTCCGATATATCGGTTCATCCGATATTTTAATTTTATCCTATACGATATTTTTGAAAAATATCGGAAGGAAGGCCATATCGAATCAATCCTAGCTGTAGGCACAGAAGTTGCAATGAGTAGTCCAGTGGGCTTTCTTTCGTACCTTAACTACATGATCCTGAGCCAAACCAAGCCTTTGCAGTCTTAAAGAAAATGCACCACTCTTTCAGAATCAGCAGTTGCTTTCCTTCGTCACTCCTATCCAATGAAAGTGTTGGCAGAGTGTTGTCTCCTGTTATGAGACCCCCCCCCCCTCAATCAAAAAAAGGACTTGGGTTCAATCCTGCCTGTGCAGGTCTGCAAATTGATGAAGAAGATTTGGTGAAAATCTGTTGAAAATTGCGGCTGTGAAAAATTCTGGAAATAATGGCTTCATAGATTGAACGTTGAGATGAATTATTACATATAATCCAATCCCTAAGGAGCGCGGAATAATTTTTACGAATACTTTTTGCTCAATAATGAATTGAAGCATCTTTTTTTGGCACTTGTGATATAGATCATAATGTTATGTACGCATTATTTTTTCTATTTAGGAACTTTGAGCTTTCTTTTTGACGTGGAGCATCTTTTTTTAATCTTTTTATTAGACTGTGGATTCTTGAGTATGAGATGACGAGCTTTTCAAAAAAACTTTTCTTTTGGACGGAAACCCAAAAAAACTCTAAAATTCGGCATTTTAAGTTGCTCAAAGAAGTCATATGAATAGTCAAATCAACTAGAAATTTTGCATAGATTACTAATCTGAAATATACTAATCTGAAATAAAAATAGGGGTTCCGGCACCGTGAGTATCCGAGATCTTCAGGTTTAAAATAAAGCGGGATTTTTCAAATGCCTTTTAGATCATTCCGTTGTTTACACCTTTTTTTCTTATCGTCGGTTAAAAATATATTTTTTTTAAAGAAAGAATTTTTGAAAATTACAATAAAATGAAAATGGCGATAAAATTAGAGGGTTTTGGGTCAAAATTTGGTTTTTTTCGTGTCTCCACTTTCCTCCCCGTCCATTTTCAACACCGTACGCGTCAAACGGCGGGATCACCGCTTCGTTCTCATTTTTTTCTTCTCTTCTCAAATTCCCGTTCTCCGAACACGCCTGACGCCATCTTGCTGTTCCAGGGCTGGCAACTTCTTTAATCTTTTTCAAACGATATCCAGTGTGTTTTTGTAAATCAACTACCGCGAAAGTTGTCATTTTTTTTTCCTCTCCCGATCGAAATTATGAGTTTTCCTTTTATTTTTCTTGGGGTCGGAAAAAGATGGAGAAGCTTCATGGCCCCGGTTCTAGGCTTGGCCTAAACCGAATGATTTAAGAACATTTTGGTATTCCGCAATTATTATAAACGTAAGTATTCATTTTATTCTTCAACAATTCTTATTATTTAAAATTTTTCAGTAGTCGCTTCTCTGCACAGAGAGAAATACAGCTTTGATTTCGTCAATCGTTTACGTTCCTTTCGCGCGGTTTTTAAGTTTTAATTAAAATCGAAGATGTCTGGAGAAGGGTCGCCGGTTTGCCTTATTTGCAATGCGAGTATGGGGGTTTCTTCGAGGAACAACTGTCCAATATTTCAGACAAACGTCACCGCCTCGGACCAACCCGTCTCCAATATTCTGAGCGTGATTCTTGGACAGGAGATCCAAAAAGAGGTCATCCACAGTGATGTCATTTGCAAGAAGTGCTTCAAGCTATGCAATGAAGTCGATGATCTTCAAGAAAGGATTACCGAGATTAAGATGGAGCTGAACACCTTTTATCAGAAGACGTTGAGGTATAAGTTCTGCTTATTCATCAGAAGGGATTCTTTGTAGTGGTGGATTGATGGTTCTCTTTGCTAGTCAATGCTTAGAAACTTCTACCTCATTACGCTTTGCTCTAATAAGGGCCTCTAGATTTAGGATCTTAAAGTTTTATTTTTGTTTTAGAAAAATTGGTGATTCTCCTGAAGAAGATGATTCTGCATCAAAGGCACTTTATGCAGCAAGAAACAAGGACAAAGATACTGTGACCTTGATCAAAAAAGCTCCTATAAAGAGGGTTCGTAAAGCTACCCCAGAAAATGGTGCTTCAATTATTGTACGTTTTTATCTCTTTGTGTTTATTGCTTACTCAAATTTATTCTTCAGGAAGCTCAGAAAAACGCCAAAACTGATAAAGATGACGAATCTCGAGATGATGGAGGAGATGATGATGACTCTGATTACTCGCCGTTGTCGCTTAAGAAGCTTGATGATGGTCAAGATGCTTTGAGTAAAGACGAGATATTGAAGAAGATGAAAGTTGAGCTAGAAGAAGAAGAGGACGATGAGGATGAAGAAGAAGATGATGACGCCGATGAAAATGCTGAAGAGCATGCAGTCTTTAGCAAAAAGAAGATTCCGAAACCCCAAGTTGCCGATGACTTCAACCACATAATTCCTCAAATGGTAAACTTTTGTTGAATCATTCAATTTATTTATATTTTCTGTAGATAATAAGCCGCGAGGGAAAAATTTACACCTGCCTTTTATGTTCGGCCGAAGAAAAAGTTCAAGGAGAGTCTAAAGTTATAATCGCTCACATGAAAACGATGCATAACATCAAACTTTTTATTTGTGACTTATGTGGAGTGGAATTCCTGAAGCGAAATGAGCTTTTGGAGCATGTCAATGAACATACTGGGAACGAAGATGGCGAATACGTATGTGAAGTTTGTAATCGTGTTTTTACAAACCTCCGTCTTTACCGTGTACACAAACGTATGCACTTCCCTCAACAGAAAAACCATGTTTGTGACTCTTGTGGCAAAGCTTTTCTGTAAGTAGTTGTACGTGAATGATGACCTTATTATTTTTTGCTTTTAGATCAAGAAATATGCTTGATGAGCATATGAATACCCACACAGGAGCCAGGCCATACAAGTGTAATGAATGTGGAAAAGATTTTGCTTCCAAGTACTCTCTCCGAGCTCACGAAAAGACACATCTTGATAAAGCGAGGCCGTACAAATGCACTCATTGTACTAAGACGTTTGTTACTGAAGCGAGTGTCGCTCAACATGAGAAAACCCACAACGCTCCCAGAAACTTTTCATGCAACACTTGCGGAAAGTCGTTCAGCTCAAGCCGCAATTTGGAAGTCCATTGTGTGATTCATACTGGATTTAAACCTTTCGTATGCAGAGTATGCAATAAAGCTTTTGCCCGTAAGGCTGAAATTCGTGACCATGAAAGGACACATACTGGTGAAAAACCGTACCAGTGCGAATTCTGTGGAGCTACTTTTGGTCAAAGAAGCAATTTGCAGTCGCATAAAAGAGCGACACATTATGACGACAAGCGATATCAGTGTATTGAGTGCGGAAAAGCGTTTAAACGAAGGCGTTTGCTTGATTACCACATTAAAGCTGCTCATACTGGAGAGCGTCCTTACAAATGCCAGCTATGCAGTGCTACATTTATCTACCCCGAGCATTTCAAGAAGCATAGACGAATACACACTGGCGAAAAGCCTTACGCATGTGAAGTATGTGGCAAAGCATTCAACAGTCGTGACAACAGAAATGCCCATCGCTTTGTCCACAGTGACAAAAAACCATATGAATGTCTTGTATGTGGCTTGGGCTTCATGAGGAAACCGCAACTTTACAATCATATGCAGTCCCAAGTAAGGACTTGGTACCTTTTAACTATCATGGTGATTTATCAATTTTTTTTAGGGACATATTAATGACACAATTGTTGTAAATCAACCAAGACTTACAACAGATGATGATTTGATTGCTCAGGAAGAGCAGGAATCGAGGATGGAAATGGTCGTTGAACCACAAGAGCATGTGCTTGAAGAAGACGCAGTAAGTGTTTTTCTTGACAATCATTTTCATATTTTCTCAAACCCCTAAAACACTTATAAATTCATCTTTTACTTTTAGGAAGGAGGAGACACTAAGATGTACATAAGAGAATTAAAAGAACATGTCATCATTCAAACAAAAAGTGAAGATGATATGGGCGGAGAGAACCAGTATGGAGAAGAAGTCGAGCACCTTATCATCGACGGACAGGTAATTGATTAAATTATTCTTTCCAATCTATATTTTGCTTTGAACAGGTTCAGTTTGCTGATGGGGAAGCACTGGAAATAGACGGTACGACTGCCATTGCTGGAGTTGAAGGTCAACATTCGCTCGTCATACCAGCTTCGAGGCATGGAGGAGAGTATACCGTCGAAGGTGCAGAAGGAAACACAACTGTTCAGACGGCCGACGGCACTCTTCAATTAGTCATCAGTCTTCCTGGTGACTCCGATTCAAACCAGCAACCATGGTTTAATATCGTTCAGCAAGAATAGTTTAACTTTGTACATAAATTTAATTATTTTGCCTTTTCTGTCAATCCTCACAATACGGGGCTATTTTTAATCTTCATTTTTGTTTATTTTGTTTCTTTCTAGCATAGATGTTAATTTTTTTTCTGCATCCAATGTTTTAACTTGAACTTTAAATTTCATATGAGCTAGATTTTTCTGTAACATTATGTAAGTGTTATGAATAAAAAATAAGATTTTATGTTCTTTTTCTTTTATGTCACACTAGCACTCTGCAAAATTGTCTTTCTTAAGTGCTGCCATCTAACAATACACGCTCACACTACTTCGCATGGGAATGATGGATGGCCTTACAGAAGAATTGAGATAAATCATATTATTTCAATAAAGATTCTATTGTGTTTGACAAGTGAGGCTGGTTTTACGGTGTTTTGAATATGATTAAAATCATGATGAAAAAATAATTTAACCGTGCAATTGAAATAAAATAAAAATTTAACTTGTTTAGTTTTGCTTAGTATTCGACCCGCTATCAATATGTTCATTAAAATGAATTTTCCTACTTTCCTAGTCATTTTTGCTGCAATGCAGGTTTGTATTCATTTCCATGGATTCTACTGAGAATTATAGTTTTTTTTATAGATGTCTTCTTGTTCAGGTAGAAATAACATAGTATTAAATATTCAAAGCGAAGTCGCTATAAAATTTTAGACTCTCCTGATCTTGATGAAGATGAAGACATTCAAAGCAGGAAAAACAAGGATTGCAGTGATGAAGGCTTTTGTGAAAGCAGTCTACAAATCGAAGATGAGATGGGTTCGATTTTAAAAATCGTAGTATTAGTCTTACTTGCTACTACGATTCGTAGTACTTAGGGGATTAAAAATATTTACCAACAGTTTTGGGCTGTAGCGTTTAATGGATCTCTGATGTGTCATAAGTCTTCACTACGGCGGGTTCTTAGGAAAGAGTGTTGGGGAGAGATTATGGTGGAATGAGTTTCGGGCAAAATGAATAAGAAAATCCGGTAAAAACGGGTCTTCACTTTGCAGAAAGACTGAAAATGTACGAAAAGTCGTTGAAAAACGACTTGAAATCTGATAAAATGTGTGTTTCTCGGACCATTTATGGAAAACGCCCAAACTGAGGATTTCCGGTGATTTCTTAATTTTCTCGTTAGAAAAACCTTTTCACCAGGGCAAGCGCAACCCCGGTTAAACATTTGCTCTTTCAAGCAAAAATTTTTTTTCCAGATAAATGCGCAAAACGTACTTCGGTGTTTTCTGAACGGACCGACGACGTTTATGCTGAACAATTATTTGAGGTTCATATTTGAAAACTAAAGATTTTTGAAGTGTACACTTTTATTTTTTTTAGCTTTATGGATATATAGCGGAACACCAAAATATGTTGCAAGACCATGTTCGCGTATCGACGTATCAAAAAGCGATTTTATCAAATAGCGAAGATTTCGCCGGAAAAATCGTTTTGGATGTGGGTGCCGGGTCTGGGGCCCGATTCTGAGTTGGTGTTAAAATCCGTGTGATATTTATATCGTCCGCTATGATAGCGAGTCGAATAGCGATAACGACCGATAGATGGTATTCCGAGTTGGTGTTATTTCGAATGTGTTATTTTGGTGGTATCCAAGGAGTGATAAGAGAAATAGCGTGAAGGAGGTTACTATATTGTTACTATTTTTAATCTTATAACGTTGTTTACATTCTCTCTGCACTCACGGCAAATGGAATTTCTACAATTTAATAAATCTAAACCCATGTCATCTTTAGATTTGCTCATTTACATCGTTAATATTATCGATATTGTTTTTCTTTTTATAATCTACACGCTTCAAAATGGACTTAATTTTAAAAAAGTTGCTACAATTACCCATGATCCCTCGATAACGAACATACCTTTATCTTTAACCAAAATAAGTATTCCAAATTAGCTGTAGATATCAAGTTTTTAAATTTAATTTTATGAAATGTTTATTACGAGGGAAAGAGATTTTTCCAAAACTAGAATACATACATATTACGGCATGTGTTTCTTGTTGATTAGAAACACTAAATCCTCTCAAAAAGAACAAGAAGAACTCATTAAACAAAACTTTTGTACGAATTTATTATTTTTAAATTTAAACACTAATAATATGAATCTTCTTTCAATAACTTCATTGACATTAAATTTAAGAAAATATATTAATACTCGTAAGTAAACAAACTCTGTCACAAACTTAAATTTTACTTCACATTTTAGCGAAAATAGAAAAACCAAAACTCTTTTAAAACTATTTAACCAAAACTGTACTCAAAACATCGGATATCACAGTGATATTCGGGGATAACACCAAGGTCTTGGAGCGTGATAAAAAATAGCGGGACGGAGTCAAAATAGCGTGTGATATCCCGGATAACACGTACTCAGACGGCACCTTTTCGATAATAGCGGGATGACGTCACATAACGTTACGTTATTTTTTATCACCATCTAATAGCACTAGCTCGGAATCGGGCCCCTGGATTGTTGTCGTTCTTCGCCGCCCAAGCAGGCGCAAAAAAAGTGTATGCGGTTGAAGCAAGCTCCATGGTAAAACACACGAAGGTAGGTCAGCCTGCAAAAATAAAAAGTCGTTAATTTCGTTTCTTTGTTTAGAAGCTTGTTAAGGCAAACAACTTCACTGACGTAATTGAAGTTATAGCCGGTAAAATTGAAGAAATCGACCTCCCCGAAGATGTTGACATTATAATTTCTGAAACGCTAGGAAACATGCTGTACAACGAAAGGACTCTTGAGACATTTTTGCACGCGAAAAAATGGCTTAAAACCGGCGGTAAGAAACGGAGGATGTGCTTCTTGTCTTAATTGCGTTACTTCTTTCAGGAATCTTATTCCCAAGTCTAGGAAATCTTCACATGGCTCCTTTTACTGATGAAGAACTTTTTAAGGAAATCACTGATATAGCTAATTTTTGGTAAGAGATGATAAACTTCTATGCGTCTAAATAAGATTTTAGGGATCAAAAATTTTATTATGGTATAGACTTGACAGCAATTAAAACTGCAGCGTTGGACGAAAGTTTCGGAAAGCCTATTGCAGATACGTTCCATATTGATATATGCATGGCGAAGTCGATTAGGCATTCCATCGATTACGGAGTCGCAAAAGAAAAAGACCTACAAAAAATTGGTAAAGCCATGCTTTTAGTGCAAGGTGTTTTCCTTTCTTTGTTCTTGCACGGACTGTAGATGTAATATCAGCAAAAGGTCCCAGTCATCTAATCTATGCGTTGGGCTATTAAATTTTTAGGGAGGACTCTTCTGACGGCTATTAAAACGCGATTAAAATTTCAGTTATTCCTGTGGAATTCAAAATATTAAAACCTGGCGTGGTTCACGGATTGGCGTTTTGGTTCGACGTCGCTTTTATAGGAAGCAAGCAAACGGTTTGGCTCTCGACCTCGCCGACGGAAGAGCTCACGCATTGGTATCAATTACGTTGTTTGCTCAAAAAACCTCTTTTTGCTAAGAAGGGACAAATTTTGGAAGGGACTGTGACGTTTTTGGCCAACCGAAAGTACGTAGTTTTATTTCAATTATTGAAATTAAAAAGCATTTTTTCATTCTTTAAGATTAAGTCATGACGTGACTATTGAATTGTCTATCGTCGGAAAAGATAACATTTCTTCCAACACAATCAGTTTGAGATATACTCACTTCAGATATAAAGAAGACCCTGTTGTCCCACCTGCGGGCTCCAAAAATTTATCACCGAGCGAAGAGTATTGGAAAACTCTAGACGAAAAAAGCAATTGACTTAATTCACATTTTTTACTGTGATGTCTATCTAATTATGAATAAAGATTAAAAAAAAATTTGCGTTTATTTCCTAAATTTTGAAGAGGTCTTTGGTTGCGTTGAACTAAGAAGATGGATCTTAAGATTTTCGCATGTCTCTAATTGGTAATAATAGCTTTACTGTATTACGGTATTATCGATCTTGTAGGCTTTTGCAAGAGGTCACGGTCCTGGAAGAAGGGTAGAGGCGAAAGAGAGAATAAAAAAGCCTATAAAACGGGGTCAAATACACGTGACGGTAAGGTCTGAATACCAGGTGGGGACGTCTCGAAGAGAGAAGACCACCTGTAGGCGGTGCCGTTGGCGGGTTTCTCTTAGTCGACTCAGGGATGTCGGAAGGCTCGGACTCGGAAGTCGTCGACGTCGAAAACGCGGATGAATCGGATAGCTCGCAGTCCGACAAGAGTACCCAAGTCGACTCCGACGATGTCGAACATACCGAAACCGAAATCGAAGAGATCGAGAGAATTGATGAGAAAGAGAAGAGTGAAAAAAAGAACCGTGGCAGAAAGGGTAAACATTCGCCGGATCTGAAGAAAAAGAGGAGATCATCTTCTTGTGCCAGCTCCGCTATTTCAAACCCTTCTATAACGCCGGAGAGGCTCAAAGAACTCAGGGAAATCGTAGAAAAAGCCGCTCAGGTTAAAAAAAATTTACTTCTGTAGAAATATCACCTAAAAAGGGTGGGTGTCTCAAAGTTAAAATCTCACTTTCTTAGCATTGATGGTTTAAAGAAAACGAAAAAAATTAAAACCTTTCTTTTTAATCGTGTAACTCAGACAGGCAACAGGTTTCTAGGGCAAAAACAATATTTTTCTAACAGGACAGTTTTTCTATTTCTTTAAAAGGAAACAGAATTTCACGTTTAAAAGTGCTTTGGGTGGATAGCAGTGAATTTTTCAAGTTTATTTTCAATTTATTAATCACTCCAACAATATTTCTGAGACACCCTCTTTTTACTTAGATATACAAAAGCAATTATAACTTATACAAAGCCTTTATTTTTCTTAAAAATGAAGTATAAATCGATAACGACCTAATTTAAAAGTTCGATAATTCGTCATCAATTTTTAGCATCATAAAACATTTACTATTCTTGGACGTTATCCTTCTATAAGGGAAGCGCTGAAGAGTCGAGGTTGGGTTCAAAATTTTGACCTTCAAAGGCTAACGTTGCCGAAGCAAAGGCAGTTCGATGACGATGGTAAATGATACGCAAGGAAGATTCATGTGTATTGAAAGCCACCCTATTTTAGTGAGCGTATTAGCGAGGCTACAAAGCGCTGACGAAACGGAAAGACTCGTCATTTCACGTCTTCTCCGTCACACACCGGTCAGCTTCTTATGGGCGACCTCCGAAAACATCGACTGGAACTCATTGAGCAAATCGACTCTCGTCTCGAGATTTCCGAGAGTCTATTTTACGACGAAGGTATTGTAATTCTTTAATGTTGACCTAGATTAAACGAGAACCGGGGAAGCGACGCCGAGAGGGTTGATTTCCTTAACGTAAATCGATTAATGCTATACAATAAGGAAAAGAAACGAACTTGTCCACTGACTCACGCTATTACATTACTTGAACTTGCTCTCAAAATTTTGCTATTAAAAAATTAATGAACTTCCAGTAATCGACAAAATTCGTCGAAGATTATCGTTTTTACTATATAAGCGGTGCGGCGTTCAGAATACCCTACTTGCATTACTCTCATGTCTTGGCGGTCTTTAGCAAAATCCCATTTAGCTTCCTCGCAATCATTTTGTTATTATTATTTTTTTTTAAAGAAGGGCTGACTATAGTCATAAATAAAAGTAAAATTAATATAAAATTATTAATTGGGAAAGAAACTATAGCGTGATGGCTTCATTAAACCTTGAAAAGTAACAATAAGTCGAATTTTTCTTTTTTCCCCCTTTTCATTCTCTCTCTTCTCTACGCTTAATCACAGATTTCCCCTTTGCGTGATTAAAATAGGCGGAATTTCACTGAGTTTGAGGCCTAACGACTGACGTCTTTTTAGGCTTTTATTGTTTTTGTTTTCTCGTCCCGACCTTGGAGGGGAGTTGAGAAGGGCGGTTTTGTTTTCGAAGTGGATCAAACCCTCAGACACGCACTCATTTTTTGCCAAAGCAAGATTAACTTTTTATCTGAAACAAAATTAGTTATTGAATTACCATTTTTAAAGTAACAATCCAAGCCCACGATTTTGAAAAAAAAAAAATGATTTGTGACCCATCGCTCGCGTCTAGTTTGATGGACATCAATGATGGAAGCTAAAGATCTTAAGGTCTGATTTATATCACAGATTTTCCTATTCAAAGTTTTATTATTTTTGTCACGTAATAAACAAAAGATCGCTTCTCCCTGTCGTAATCTTTACAATGAAATTAAGGGCAATAATGTTATTTTTAGATTCGTCTTATCAATGCGATTTTCATTTAACGACATCCGCCTTCCGTGTCCTTTGAGATAACTCAAAAAAGCCCAATTTCGTGGGTTGTCGTGCTCCGGTTCGGAATAACTTCAGTGTCAAGCGTTTTGTCCCGATTTTTTTCTTTTTGATAAATTTCGTCCTTGACAAACCGGAAAACTCGTTACAAATTACAACTCGGTGACTTTCGCCTTTAACAAAGATTCTATCTTTGAATAGAAACTGCTTTTGTTGAAGCTAAAATAGACAATGTTTGATGTACCAGATCTTTATAGGAGGTTGAAAAGCGACGGAAATAGATTTCTACTTTGTTTCCACCCAACACCTCCATGCTCGAAGTCATAAAGTTCAAAATACTATTTCAACTCACGCACTTCCTCAAAGCGGTTTTGAGGGCAAAAAAATTTCTTTTTTGCTCTGACTTTAAAGATTTTTCATGTAGGTTTGAGATTTTCGTTTCTCAAAAATTTCGATGATTTCCATCCCTTTTTTGCAACCAAGGAGAGATTAGAAAACTATTTCTATAGTACACGTCTTGTTGCGATTTTCATTAAACGACATCCGCCCTCCGTGTCCATTTGATCGTCCTTGACAAACCGGAAAACTCATTACAAATCAGCACAACTACTCTATACTGAACTTTTTCTAGCAGTATTTATTATTATTTGAGTTTATTTGTATAGCTTACATAAGCGTTACAATTCATTTTGTATTAACAAAAAACCGTCGACAAAAATGGAGATAAAAATAGGTTAAATCTTCTTAGGTAGGGCAAATTTTAAAAACTTATACAGATTGGATTTGAAATTGACATCTCTGAGTAGGGACAAAAGGAAGGAGAATGAAAGGATGTGGTCGTCAAAGCTTGAAAGGCGCGCCTCCCGAAAAGCCGGGCAATCACACAAAAAGTGTGTGAAAGAGTCCTCGCTATTACCACCACACGAAAAACATGTCCTAGACGAGTCGAAAAGGTGTTTATTTTTTTGAAAATAAAGGCAGAAGAATTTTGACCCCCCTACTCTCATTTGACAAAAAAGTCTTTTTAAGGATATTGGTTCGTTCGAGTGGAGGATCGGGTTACTCTCTAAAGGGAATGTGGTGCAAATTAATTTGAAGTAAAGATTGAAGGTGGAAAGATCAATTTTATTGCTGTCCTCATTCCAGAGTTTTAATCTGAATTTTCTCAGGATCGAATCCCTTGCTTGGTGGACTCCCCGCGAGTTCTGTCTCTCCCAAAGGTGGTCAAATCCCAGTGCGCCCGTAAGGTCCTTCAGAGACCTGGCCCAGTTGTAGCGACCGTCCTCCCCTTCCAAAGATGTGATTTGGAAGTTGTAAAGTTTCCGTGGCAGTCTGTTGTCATCCATGTCCAGGAGTTTCTCCCACCAGCTAAGAGCCCTTTTGAGGATTTCAAGCTTTATGGGATAAATCCCCAGTTCCCTCCTCACATAGTGGTTGGGGGTGTTCCGAGGGAGGTGCAGCACGGATTTGAAGAAATGAACCTGAACCCGTTCCAGCGCTTCACCGTGCTGCAACCCCCAAATTCCAACGCTGTATAGAGAGGTAGCGGCCACGATGGAGTTAAAGAGGGTGAGCCATGAGTCTTTGACTGCAGAGTGCAATAATGCCGGGGAAGAGAGAAGCGCTGAGCATGCCGCTATGCCTTTTTTTACAGATAGTTTGGAATGTTCATGAAACAAGCCTGAGGACGAAAAAAGGACACCTAGATACGTAAACTGGTTAACAATTTGCAGCTTTTGCTTATTATATGAAAAACTCAGCGATTTTTTGAGGGGGCCCGCTCGTCTAAAAACCATTATTTTTGATTTCTCCGGGTTGACAGTTAATAGATTAGTCAAACAGTACTCTTCCAACGCATTTAGTTTCAATTGAAGGTCGATAGGTGAGTAACCCAAAAGAACCATGTCGTCTGCAAAAAACAAGCAGATGACATCAAGTTGGCCATCGACGTCAATACCACGAAAACCTTTATCACGGAGAAAGTCCTCAAAGTCCGCAACAAAGAGGGCAAAAAGAATCGGCGATAAAATATCACCTTGCAAAATTCCTGACGACTGCTTAAACTCAATTAGCTCACCAGCATTTGAGGTCAACGTAATTTTTGCATTGGTATAGATGGATCTTAAAATTTTTACGAATTTGCTGCTGACTCCAAGGCCGTACAGTTTCTTTAAGAGGAGCGAGTGATTGACCGTGTCAAACGCCTTTTTAAAATCGATGAACGCAGAATACACTTTTCTACTCTGTAGCCGAGTAGCTTTATGGACCAGGCTGGCGAGTGTAAAGATATGATCTTCGGTGCCCCTTTTTTTGCGAAAACCACATTGGTTTTCTGGGAGCAGATTACGGTCCTCGGCGAAGAACACAAGTCTACTATATAGTATCTGAGAGAATAATTTGTAAATCGAGTTGATAATTGAAATGCCTCGATAGTTATTAAGGTCTTGCTTGTTACCCTTCTTAAAGAGAAGGAAATACTTAATTTCACCCCAATTTGCGGGAGTCGATTCCAAATCAAAGACTTCGTTGAACAGCGAGACAAGATTTTTTTTCCAACATGAAGGAAGAGCTTTATAAAATTCGTAGGATAGGCCGTCTACTCCAGCAGCCTTTTTGTTCTTACATAGCGACAGAGCACATATCAGCTCGGATTCCTTTATCTTGTCATCAAGGACTGAAACAACCTGGCTGAGGAGGGTGAAGGGTACAGAAGGGGGTTTTTTTTGGGAAAAGCGAATCAAAGTGACTTTCGAGATCCCTTTTGCTGAAAGAGGTGGGATAACATCTAGATTTCCGAAGAGATTTGACTGTTGACCAAAACTCGCTACTGTTTTTTACTTTCGTCAATTTAGTTTTTATTGCCTCGTAATGAGCCGATTTTTTTTCCTTAAGCTTGTCTTTCAGAGTTTTTTTCGCATCCAGATATCTTTTCAAACAAGTCTCGTCAAAATCATTTCTTTTACAGATCCTTAGGGCTCTTCGGGTTTCAAATCGGAGGGAGCAGCATTCCTTGTCAAACCAAGGTTGCGAGAATTTGTTATCATTTCTTCCGAGTCGCTTCGTCGACGTCATTCCTAGGTTCTTTGATTGGTCAACGATACTTCTACGCAGGAATTCAAGCTTTTCTAAAGTTGAGGGTGGAGAAACTGACAGATCAACATAACAAGATTTCATGGCATTCGTAAAACTACTTTTCAGGCCGGGCTTCCAAGCGACGACCTCAGTCACCATACCCCCTTTGCGGCTACAGCGCGCGTTCTCGACATGGGGAGCATTTAGTGAGCTTAATATGACGAAACAAGGAAAATGATCGGAGGAAAAAACGTTGTCGCCGACAAAAAAGTTTAAAGTTTCGAAAACACCTATGAAGTTCGTCCATACCAAATCGATGCAACTTTTGCCTTTCTCTCTAACAAAGGTGTACTGTGCCGGCCTGTCTCCAGGAGAACGGCCGTTCAAGGCAAAAAACCCATGGTTGTCCATCAAATCAACCAGCCTCCTACCCTCAGGGTACAATGCGGGTCCAAACTCAATCTTGTGTCGTATAAATTGCTACCGGTGAATAGCTCCTCGTCGCCCTGATTAAGGTCACCGATACGACAATTCCAGTCTCCGCCAATCAGGATCGTTAGGTCTTGGTACCTTACAACAATTTCGTGGAAGGCCTTTTCGAAATTAGCGCTACTAGACTTGGGGAAATAAACAACAGCTAAAATAAAAGGAACTGGTTTTTCTATGAGAACGAAACAGAAGTCGTTGGACGCCGACAAAATCCTAACGCTGAATCTTTTCCTGTAGAGAATCAGTAAACCACCACTAGCGCGACCGACCTTTGCGTTACGGACAGCTTTTACGGATATAACGCTATAGCTGTTAAAAGTAGCTGGGGAGAGGTCGCAGTCCTTAAACGTTTCGACCCACACAAAAAATCCGCGTCCGAGAGAAAATTCAGATTTGCGATTAAATTATTGTAACCGTGACAATTCCAAAACATTATCTTTAACTTATTATAGGGAGGACAAGTAGAAAGTGGGCAAGTAGTGCGCGGAGGGCGGCTAGTTGTTTGGAGCAAGGGAAGGGAAGGGGGGCGGGTGACTATGATCGGAGGGGGGGCTGGGAGGGGTGTTCTAAAAAAGACTGATTAGGCAATGGGAAAGATGGCTTTACTGACTGACCAGTACTGGACAGATTCACAGATATTTCTTCATCAATTGTTATGAAACTACTTGATTGTGGCGAGCATAGATCTATGACGTTGGAAGGGAGGATATAGCTTGATGAAGGAGAAGAAGTGGGGGCCGAAGAAACTGGCCTCCTGGATATTGGATTTGTAAGGATTATGGATCTGGCCTTGCGAATTAGTTCTCTGTGTGTAGATTTGTTCTGAAAAGCAATGTCTAAAGTGTTAAAATTACGATAAGCATAGCTTAAATCCTCCAAAAAACAATTTACTTTAAAGGCGTTATAATTTTTAATTTTGTTATGATAAGCGTGAAAGTTAAAGAGTAAAAAGTTTATGCTTGGATATTTAATAATGAGATCCTTAATAGCTGAAATCTGCGAAATGTTGGGGTCCCTATCCTTAAATTTTAAAATAATCGTGTCGCCGTCGTTGAGAGCTCCCGCGCAGCGCCCTGTTTTTCTAGAATGCTCTTGAAGTCGACGATGTCTGGAAACGATGAAAGCTCAACCGCTTTAGAAGCTGGCAGGCGTCGCATTAAGTCCGTCCGAAAAACGTCAAGTGGGCAATTGCAAATTATTTTCGTGGATGAGATCGGCCGGCTATGGCTTCGGTTGTTTCTTCTAATTTTGCTAAGCGGGGAGGTCCACCGTACGGTCCGTACGTGCGAAGATGAGAGAGACTCTGGGGGAATTTCCAATGATCGTGGCGTGGAAGATTTCATGACATTACACTGCATTTTGAGCAGTGCTAATTCCTCTTCCAGAGAAGTTATTCTTGCTAGCAACGCGTCCCTCTGATCAGATAAGTCCTGAAGCCGAGTGTCAATGGCGTCTGCGATGAAGTCTGAAGCCATCATGAATGTGATTTCTGTTTGGCATTCCACACCACTCTGGTCTCTCTTCAGAACGAATAAATCTTTCTAGCAGTATTAAAGCAACAAAGATAGATTGAAAATTTTCAAATTAAAGATAGAACAAATGAACTTGCTATAAACGCGATAGTTTCGAACATGAACATGTGGGCATAAGATAAGAGGTTATTCAAAGCCCTGTGATCGATTCTAAAAATTACTTTTTAAAATATAGGTGGGGATATGCAATTATCTACAGCAGTCGCATTGGTTTTGCGAAGCAGGGATATCGAACACCATGTTCCCTCGGTGCTACAGCATATCAAGCAGCGACGACTTGGACGTCTTTATAAAAGACTTTCGTCTTACGGCTTGCATAAGCCTTTTGAAGAAGTTGATCTCTTTCGTAGACGACAAGTCTCAAGTATTCGACGACAATGGAAAAGTGAAGGATATAAAGGGAGCAGGATAAAAATAATAATTAACCCTTTCAGATACCGCTTAAGACAGTGGAATTTGCTGTTAAAAGACTCTCAGAACTCGCAGCGAAAGAGAGACACGAAGACATCGATAGAGAAACTGAGGAAAAAGTCTGGGATCACCAGTGGGACCAGTTTTTAACACTCTACTATCAATTCGTTCACCATAATCACAAATTCGTGTCTGCCACAGAAGAGCAGATATCGGTGATTTAACATTTTATGAAAAGTTTTAAAATGGTTTATGAATTATAGGAAATGTATTCGTGTAGTAAAATGGCTTTGGACGTATTAGACGAATTTTGGCCTCAGAAAAATATGGACGGTACGAACAACCTGTGGATCGTAAAGCCAGGAGCGAAGTCACGGGGAAGAGGAATTGTAGTTTTAAATAAACTTGAAGATATTGTCGCACGTGTTAGCTGTTTTCAGTCAAATGAACCTCGATTTGTCGTTCAGAAGTACATCGGTAAAAATTTATTTTTAACTTTTAAGAAATGCTTTTGTTTTGCTTGTAGAACGACCTCTTTTAATTTACAATACGAAATTCGACATACGTCAGTGGTTTTTGGTCACTAGTGTCTACCCATTGACTATTTGGATGTACAAGTATGAATAATCTTCGCTAATTTTTTAAACCCCACTGGTTTTTAGAGAAAGTTATTTAAGATTCTGCTCCCAGTTGTTTTCTTTGACAAATATGCATGAGTCGGTCCATTTATCGAACAATGCGATACAATGTAAATATAAAAACGCATCTAAAAGAGACCGGGCGTTGCCTGACGAAAATATGTGGGATTGCTATACTTTCAAAACTTATTTAAGGTGAGGTTCTTGACCTGTAAATCGATGGAACGTGTGTCATTCAACTTAACGTTTTCATTATTAATGATATTGATTTTAGAACGTTGGGATTCTCGGATAGATGGGAGACGGTTATTTACAGCGGGATGAGAGAGTGCATTACGGGTGCGCTTTTGGCCGCTCAGGAGCATATGGAGCACAGGCGTAACTGCTTTGAACTTTACGGGGCGGATTTCATGCTCACTGAGGATCTCGTTCCCTGGCTTATCGAGATCAATTCAAGCCCTTGTATGTCTCCGACGACTTCTGTAACCGCACGAATGTGTTCTCAATGCTTAGAAGACGTCATCAAAGGTTTATAAACTTTTTTAGAAGCAAAAATCCAATAAATTTTATTTGCAGTGGTGATAGATAAGCGATACAATAAAGATGCTGATACTGGAATGTTCGAGTTGGCGTATAGACAGCAAGTGTCCAACCCGCAGCCTTATATGGGGATGAATTTGACTGTGAAAGGAAACAAGATTGGAAGAAGTGGAATTAAATCTAGAAACGGAAGTAAAGGAAGTGAAGATTTAACTCGAGATTTAGGATCGTCGAGTGTGAAAGAGGCTATAAAAAGATTGAGCGATCGATTAAAAGACGATTCTCAATCAGAAGAAACAGAAAGCGAGGTGAAGGCGGAAGAAAACACGACTTCAGGTGTAAGCTCTGGTGTGGAAACCGACTCTACTCCCCGAAGGGTGAAGGAAGAGCCTAAAAAACGAACTTACAAAAAACATTGCTGCGTCCGTCGTGCGAGCATCACCCAAGCGGTAGCGCGATATAAATCAAGAAACTACGAAGACATCGCAAGACGTTTACGCCTTCAAAGCGAAAACATCAAATGTAAAACTGTTCAAATCCCGCAGGCAACGGAGCTTTTCGACTGGAGGAAAAGAATCGAACAGACAAGGTCCAACTGCCGTAAGATGCTTCAAAAGATCTCGCAGATCGAAAAAATGGACCAGCTTCCCAACGTCAATAAAATCGAAAGGATTAGCTTAAGAAAATGCGGGAAAATTTACAGCTCAAAGATCAACCTTCCTGATATTTCAAGTCCCAAACGTGAAATTAACAATAACAATATCAATTTGACCAAAATAACGAATAAACAACTACCATCGTGCGCGTGAGTTAACGATTCATTAGGCATTAGTTTAATTTAGAGATCGCATATCTTCAATACCTTTCAGTGTAGGTAATTTCATGCTTATTTTTGTGCCAAACAAAAATGAAAAAACTGAAAAATGCTGCCTTTTTTTCCCCCCATAGTAAAAGAGACATATTCTTTTGAAAACATCACCCATGTAGTTCAAAAGTTATATTTTTATGTGTTGTAGGATGAAATGTAATAAATGTATTTTACAAATGTCTTGATTACAACCTTTGTCCAAAAATAACTCAGCAAAATGTATGGATCCATCAAGAACCTCCGCTCTAACTTCTTCTAGTCTTTTGCTAGTATAGTGTATAGGCCACTGGCATTCAAGTTGCAAGTGGTGGAGTTGCTAGAGCATAAAAAAATGATCACATAAAAATGAAAATTTGTATTCACTTTATACTTCAAAGCATCATATGTAGGTCAGTGAAAATCATCTGTTTCGGTCATAACGATGAAAAATTTAATAATGTGAAAACTAAACACCATGAAACACAAAACACTTACATTTTAATTACCTCAAATTCCACACCACATAATAAAACAATGGCCGATCGTGTGAAAGGTGAAAACAATCGTAAAAAGGTCAAATCTTTTCATAAAAAAGGATACGTAAAGAAAAAAATCTCGTCGTCCAAGGGAAGCTTTCGGGTGAAAAGCGGATCCACGGTCAAGTCCCGAAGAATGAATAAACCGAAAAGTAACAAAATTAGTCAGAATTTAGATGTAAAATATGAAAGGAGGGTCGGAGATGAAAATAAACCGATTGAAGTGTTGATGGCAGCGCTTGCTACCATGCCGAGCCTAAATGTGGACGATCTGCTCAAGCATTATATGGAAGCAAAGGAAAATCCACTTCCAAATGAAGTTGTAGAAGGAAAAGTGACAAGTAAAAAGAAAGACTCTAAAAAAGGTCCTTTAAGAGCGAGAAGAATACAGTCCAAGAGAAAAACCCCTGTACTGAACAAAGTCGATAAAGCGCCTACAAGACCTATAGAATCCAGGTCGAAATTAGGAGCGGGGAAGTCTCCCGTGAGACAACCGAAGAAAAGCGTTCCTAAATCTAACGAGCCCACAAAAATCGTGAAAGTTGAAGAAGAAGAAGACACCGAAGAAGCAGAAGAGGCCGCACAAAAGTCCACCGTGATGATAGTCCAAACTGCCCAAGTCGTTCAAAATACACAATGTGCGGTTGAGAAGGAACAGAAGTCCGAATCGGGGATCGCGATCAAATCCCCCAACTTGATAACCGCAAATGTAACAACTGACAATCAGAAGACCCAGGAAAACAAAGCGCCACCCAAAAAAGATGAAGACAACAGGCAAGATGCTCTTGTTGGCCTCTATATGAGAAGGCAAGAGCAAGTCGAAAAGGAATTCCTTACAGTATGCCAGTACGTTAACAGGAAAAAGTTCAACCAGCTTAAAATATTAGCTGATGAAGCAATAAAGGTAAAAGGATTCATTTGTATTCAAATCAAATTATACGTTTTAGAATGAAACCACTTACGCTTTATGCGGACATTCAAATGGATATCAAAGTGTCAAAAAATTCTTCCAATCAAAAGGATGGGTTGAAAGATTTGGTAAGTTTCCATAGGAAAAACTGCTCTTAGTACTTATATTAAAATCTAGCGAATCCGGATGAGAAGCCGTTACAATATAACAATTTGGTGCCAGCTCCGAATAACGATTTACTCGTTTTGTCCAAACTCATAAGTCGAGTGCCTGTCAAATTCATCTGGGCGGAAGGCCTCATTAACTGGTCCAATATTGGATTTTCGACTATCGTCAATAAGTTTCCATATAGCAACAGATCGATTTCGACAAAGGTAAAATTTTGTTTTCAAACTGACTCTTTTTAATTTTTTCTGCAGACTGGACTTCTTCAATATCTTCAGAACCAGCATTGGACGTACAGCGCTAACTTTTCGTACGTGAAACATCCTCGGACGGTTTCAATCACGAATGAAGACGATATGAAATATTTTGCAACGCAGTATAGAATCAGTGCTTGTGTATCCATGCTGAAAAATTTTGTTGAATCTTATGATGAAAAGAAAGAACTGGTTGTCGACACTGGAGTGGTAAAGTTATTATTAAAAATGTCATTCTACGAACCAGTTGTTTTTACAGATACCAATCGAATGCTTGGATTTCGCTGTACAGCGGATCTGCGAGTTCGTGACGTTCGAAGAAGGTACTGACGTTGACCAATGGAATATTTCTATGGTGACTGAAGACGACTGGATTCTTTACCTTCTTAGATTTCTCGATGTCGCGCATTTTAACGCGAAATATAAAAACTCTAGCGACTACGATATCCCAGTAATGAAAAACAGACTCTTTTTTAAATAATATTTTATTTGTTTCAGAAATTAGTTGACTGCGCACGAAAATGTGTGAATAAAGTTCGAGAATTTTGGCCGGACATCGACCACGAGGGTATTAAAAATCTTTGGATGGTTAAACCAGGAGCATCGAGCTGTGGCCGTGGAATACGCATTTTCAAATCGCTAGTCGAAATAGCGAATCATTGCAAGCCAGGCTTTTCGTACATTGCTCAGAAATACATCGGTAAGACTTAATCTTTTATAAAAACATTTGCTAGAATTCCACCAGAACGACCGATGCTTATACATAAGACCAAGTTCGATATACGGCAATGGTTTTTGGTGACAAGTGTCCAGCCTATGATCGTCTATATGTATGAGTAAGTGGCCTTTATATTGTAATGACTACGATGATTTTTTGCTTGTAGTATATGCTACCTTAGATTTTGCTCCAAAGAATTTTCGTTGATCAACCTTCACGAGTCGGTCCATTTGTCAAACAATTCAGTCCAATGCCGGTATCAAACCGGGGCTACGAGGAATAACGAGCTTCCTCCGGACAACATGTGGGACAGCGAACATTTCCTGTCGTATTTAAGAGGGCGGAAAGAAGACGACAAATGGTTCGCGATCACCCTGCCCGGCATGCGGAAGGGAATTGTCGGCGCTCTTCTCGCTTCGCAGGAGGGGATGGTCCACAGGGCGAACTGTTTCAATTTGTACGGTGCGGATTTCATGCTTACGGAAGACTTCGTACCGTGGCTTATCGAGATCAACGGCGGACCTTGCCTCAGGAACACGACTTCCGTCACATCACGACTCTGCCCGATGGTCATTGAGGACACGCTCAATCGTAAGTCCGAACAAAATTCTCATCCATTTTGGCATTAATTTTTACAATGAAGTAATCATATGTACAAACGATTCATCTGCTCTATTTAATAATATGATTACTTTTACTTTTTATCTTTCTGACCTTCCTCAGGATACATGATCATCTAAATTTTTCAATAATTAACATCAATAAAAATATAGATCTACCTTTCGAATAAGGCACTATACTCTGTTCTTAATAATATTTTCATTATTAAATGACGCTACCTGTATTATAGTTAGCTTATAAGATTTAGCTTTTCTTCTTTAACGACTTTAAAACAAAATGGTTCTGTTTAAATTAACTTTTGCAATAAAGAAATGGAGGTAGTGGCCTATTCTTGGTAATGAAATTGTCTTTTGTTGGTTAATTTAAACAGATTTTTAATTAAAATTTTGTTTTAGTGTTGTTGAAAAAGAAAAGCGGGAATGCGCCTTTGGAATGCGGCCATTTTCGGCTCATTTATTCACAAAAGTTATTCCCGACTTCATTCAATCAGAAAAACAACATCAGCCTCAGTGGTAAAAGGGCGAAAATATTTATTTCGAAAACGCCCACGAATGATTCGAAGACGGCGGCGGTCATGTTGAAAGACACCGACGAAGACGCTGATAGTCCTTTAACTTATGAAAGCCGTACTTTGAACTATGAGAAGATATCGAAATACAAGAAGCACAGGAAAAGCTCGCCGAAAGCAAGTTTGGCGCAGTACGCGAGCCAGCATTCCCCCCTAGGCCCGGGATCGATTCTTTCGAGATACGATGTCGCTTACAAACCCTCGATTCGTGCCCCTAAAATGGATGCTTACGGCCAGTTTACGACTACAAGCTATTCGGATTTTTTCTCGAAGCAAATAGCTCCGACTCTGGACGCTATTAAAAATCTTGGGGATAAAAGGTCGAATTCGAGGATTGCAAGGCCCACGAGGAAAATATCAATACCAAGTCTTCCTCCTTTACCTGATGATTTCTGGTCCGTCGGAAAAAAGAAATAAAAACGAACTTGCTTATCTCCGTTCATTTCTTAAATTACTCCTTAGGTCGGAGTTTCTGAGGTGAAAATTTAACTGTTACCACCTTTTTCTACAATTGAGGCGCTCCGAATACGAAGGGCGAACTCGACATCGGACAAATTTTTTTTTTTTTCATTTTCAGATTCTAGACCTTTTAAAGAATACACCCATGTAATTTTTATATTGAGTTTCCCCTTTTTTCCCCTTTAAAATACGTAAAAACCGACATGCGGCAAAGCTCTACTCTCAACCTTTTTTATTTAATTTTTTTTCTTTTCGAGATTTGGTGATTTAAAAAAAAACCCTTTTCTGTATGATTCTATGATGATTCTATGATGATTCTAAAATCTCGCCACGAAAATTCCAGAGAGTGACTTTTCTGTCGAGTTCGCCCTTAACAGAAAACTTTAAAATGCGAATATCTCGAAACTACGTTTTGTCGAGTTCGCCCTTCGTATTCGGAGCGCCTCAATTAGACTGCCGCCAAAATTCTACTCCAAAACCGTAAAGCCAATGGCATTTCAGGTCCAAGTGTGCTTTGCCCTTAAGTAATTCGAAATCTATTTTTGTCAAATAATAGAGATTAAAGATCAAAAAAGTTAAAAATAACTTTTTTTAAAATTCCAGGGAGGTCATAAAGATAAAGACCAATAATTCAAAATATTGTAAAACTCCTTACTACGGTAGTTTTTTCGTTTATTTTTCCAGTAGTCCTTCAAAAGAGTGAAAAGCAACCATCGCTTTTTAAAGAATTGGGCCACTATGAACTAATCTACGCTCAAAAACCAGTGTCTGTGATGGAAAACGAAGGCATATCTGTTTCCGGAAAGCCAGTCAAACTCCACCAATCCAAAGACGTCAATGTTGAGCCAAAGCAGAAATCTTGGACCGAAATCAGAAGGCCTAAAGTCCCGGATACATCATTCGAAAAGCGTACTTTTAATTACGACAGACTATCAAATTATGTTAGGCGACGAGTGAAGCCTCCACCGGTGAAATTGGGACCTTTTGTGGATCAAACGTTCCCTTACGGACCGGGATCCGTTATCAATAAATTCGACTTAAATTTACCAAATTATGGGATTTCGAATGCATTAAATGACGTCCTCGTTTCAGACCGACACAACAAAGTGGGGACATTTTTTCTTATCCTTACCAGGGGAATAAAGTCAAAATTATATGTCCGTACAATGACACGAAGACTAGAAGCTATTTCGATAAAACTAAAAGTATGAAAGGTCATGAATCGAAGATAACAGTGACAGAAGACGCGCCGCCCTCAAGCAAAGAAAGAGGAAGCATTTTCAAGCATAGCATGAACAACATTCAATCCTTTTATTTTTAGCCTTTCACTGTTACAGTAAAATTCACCTTTCATTTTATTTCTGTAAATTACTTTTTAAACCGGTTCATAAATAAAATGAACAATTTCCCTTGAGAAAGATCAGAAAGATTGAAAGGGTTTTATATGAGTGCTGTCTTATTTTTTGATCATACATTATTTCTTTCAGTGATCGTGAGGCTCAAAAATGGGGCAGAAGTGACCGACTGTGGCCATTACAAATTGCTTTATTCGCAAAAAGTCTTTCCCAGAAATTTAGAGCAAAAAACGGATTTGAACGTACGAGGTAGCAAAGCTATTATTCACACTGAGAAACCTGCAGAAGCACCTTATACGGTCGGATACTTCTCTCGTAAGATTAACACCAAAAATCCCATGGAGACAACCGAGGACATAGACAAGTTGAACATGTACAACAGTCGAAGTATGAATTATGAGAAAGTCTCCTACTATAAGAAATCGAACAGGGAATATTCCGGTTTTCAACTTTCGAAATATAACGGTCACAACGTCCCTTTAGGGCCGGGTTCGACACTTTCGAGGTACGACAATTCGATCGCTTTATCATTGAGCCGAAGCGCTTTAGCGAATTCGCGTGAGCAACTCGCTCAAGTCGTTCCGCAAACCGTCCAGAATAAACCGCAGCCGGCACCCGCTCAACCCGTCGCCGTCAAACCTCCTCAGAACACTCCGATCATCAATTACGTAATAAATTCCCCAAAACTTGACCTCAGAACAATCAAAGTGGAAAACTCACTCCAAAAAAAGGCCGAAAAACCACCAAATACTACTCAACCAATCCAATATAGACCACCTCTCCCCATAAACCTTAAAGTTCTGGCCAAAAAGTGGTAAATCATCAAATTAAAACTGTTTTCACATAAGCTGGATTTATTTCATCCGCAATTTCGCAAGACCATTGTCATGAAGGTCTATCATTTTTTAATAAGGAGCAAACTTCTATAGCTGTTTACACTATTTAAAATCATTTCATACTAAGCTAGATAATTCCGAAAAGAAGAAAAAAAAAAAGTCCTCCGGTAGAATTCGAACCTACGACTTTTAGATTACTGGGCCAGAAAAGGGTCTGTCTATCAAACATTCTAGTTGCTCTGGCCAGAGGTCGTTGATCAAAAAATGTCCAATATCAAAAACATTATCTTAACATCTGAGAATGTTTTTTATTTAATAGTATTTGAAGCGTTATTGAGCCACAAAGGAAAAGGGGAAAAATCGGAAGAGGATAAACTGTTTTTTGATGCGAAAATAATTAATGCAAGGTATTTGTCTTCCTATTCTGTTCATCCTTTTTGAAAAATATTATTATTATTATTATTAGCTAATTATCTGCATCCTCTGACCCTAATCTTATTTTGTGTTTGTAGTAAATTTTAAATTGGATACAAGCTGTTAAGATTGGGTATACAGCAGTATATTTTGCCCGTTTAAGCAAGGCGGTATACAGGGTGGAAACTTACTTGTGTCCCCCCAGGTTAACTCCAAAACGAATCCAGATAGAGAAAAAAGTTAAATTGTAACCCCCCTCATTTTGGGTGTAGTTTCTGAATTTTTTGTGTTTGGCAGCGTTGCGCCGCCCCCCAAAAACTTAATTTGGCTATCTCGCTCGAACGTCTCCGGAGACAAAAAAATTTCAATTACAACCCCATTAATTTTGACCGTAGATTACGAATCAAAAAATGGTTTTTCGATTGTGCATGCGCAGAACGTCCAAAACGCAAATTTCCCCAAAAAACAGCCATAACTTCCTTAACTTAAATGGGAGCCCCCAATTTCGATTTCAGATTCGACTTCTACAGACAATTTTACGTAGAATGCACTCCTTTTATGTTTTTTTGGAAGCTTTTTTTCTATCCAAAATAAATAAATAAACTCGTCATGACAAAGATCTTTGCGAAACTGCTTCCATTTTTTAACGTGTAACTTTTAAAATAGTAAGGTGATTGTAACCAAACATTGGTCTCCCGAGGTCTCCCAGACCCCGTTGGGTCAAAAAGACCCATCTTTTTCCAGGTTGAGAAAAATAATATTGTAACTGTACAACCCATAAGGTGTTTCCTTTATGACTTCAAGGGGTCTGGGAGGCCACATGGGGTCAAAAAGACCAATATTCATGACAATCATGACACTCATGAATGGGTCTGTGAGGTCCCATAGGTCCAGAGAGCCCAATTTACAGTCCCAAAGCCTTATTTTTCTAAACTTTTCAACCTGGGGGGGACACTAGAAAGTTTCCACCCTGTATTTTTCTGAGTTTTCAGCCACTCAACGGCCTGTTCCGGATGGATAAGAATCTGAGGCGTCTTCCAACAGTTCAAACAAGTGTCAATTCGTATATTATATTGGTAGATTTCATGAAGTACGAAGACGTCATATTCAAATTTCAGATAATTATGTAATTATAATCAATAATCATGTATAATTAATCATATTAATTCTATCCTATTATTCTACATCTTAAATCGATTACAATGTGATTGCCATCGAGTCTATTTCTTTGCGGGCACGGCGATTCCAATAAAGGAAAGGTCCACGCATTGACGATTTAAATTTTATAAATCATGAATAAAATATCAATCACCGACATAAAAAACGAAAAATAAATTTTAACGTTGGATTAAAAATCGATAGTTTTTATCGATGTTCCAGTGAAGGGTTTGAGCGTCACCGCGGGGAGGGGAGTTGGTTTTTAACAGACTTGTAACGGTCGTCTTCCTCCATCCGTCTCATTTTATTCCCTCAGAACGGAGTTTCGACCGGAAAAGAAACGTTTTAGTGTTTTAATGTATAATTAGTTTCTTTTATTTCTCCCAGGTTTTCCCTGATATCCATGTATATATTTGTAAAATAGTGGATTTTATTTAGGCTTAGTTTTTATCCTAATCGCCGCCTTGCTCCTTCCGTGTTTCGAGTAGTCATCACTTTTCGAGGTAAGTTTAAACGCTCAATAAACTCATAATTAATTTCTCATTTATTTAATATAAAAATGAATCCAACAGTATATTAATTAATAGTTCACCACGTGTTGTGAAAATTTTATGTTTCCTCATCTCTTGATTTTTTTATGTTATATTATATTGCTATTTTTCATTATTCTCTTAACTTATATCCTTTTTTTTTTCTTTAAATTATCTAGTTTTTATTTTTTACTTTACAGAATTAAAATGGGAATTAAATTTTATTTTTGCTATCGGCGATTTAAACTTTGACCTTCAGGGCTTTAAACTTTAGAACCGTTCGACCTTTGGAATTAAGATCTTTTTTGTTTCACTCGTTATTGTGCTTATTGACTTATTCGTATTTTATTATTTAAATTATTTAAATTTTTATATAAATTTTCCCGGGCTTTAAGGGTGGAGGTTCAAAGGTGGTTTCAAGGGCTCCCCTTATTTCTTGCAGGTAAAATTCAGTTGTCAACTTCACCCGCCTTCATTTGTTTTTTCAATTGGGTTTCCGTATTATTTTTGATAATTAGGACCGCTTAATGAAATTAGTTAGTATAATATCATGCTAATAATTTACTTTTTTTCTTTATCCTAGGTGTTATAAGAGTTATGTGAAAAATTGTGTAATTTTATTATTGGTGATATTTTGCAATGTCATAATGTGGCCTATTTTATTCTGTTGCTGACATTGCATTTTAATACTTGAATGTTCGAATTTTCAGTAGCATATCAACGATGGCGCCGACAAAACCAAAACTTACGGATGTACTTTCCCTTCACAACAATCCGATGAACCTCAGGAATCAGCTCCTTTTGAAAAAAGAGAAGCGCAAGGCGGAAGAGTCACCTCCGAAGCAAGTTGGTCTTAAAAGGGCAACTTTGGGTGAACTCACAAATGTACAGGTAATTAATTGATTGTAACTCGTGAACTGCCTACCATGCAATCTTCAATCCCCTTGTGTTATCTAACTCATTAACCGTTAGCCAAATGGACCTGCCGTTAAATAACAAAAGGGGATTAATCCTTGTGTGAGGATTGACAAAACACATGTCAAAAGTATTTTCACTGATTTTACACACCTGTTGAATTAATTTTTCTGAGCGTTTAATTTATTTAGGTTGTCCCGACTGGAAAATCTATGCTTACAAAACTAACAAGGACGTTAAGCCTTAAAACTAACACAGTTTCGGCTGCCAGCGTTAAAAAAGACGATGAGAATGTCACTTCTTTGCAGAAGAGGAACAGTTTGATTCCGGTGGTAAATATCGTGTTAAAAAGTCAGAAGAATGCTAATGGTTCTTTAATTCAGGCGAAGAGCAAAGAGAATGTTGTTACAAAAGCGAAGCCACCGTTACAGAAACAAATATCTCTTCCTACCATCAATGAAAAGATATTGGAGAAAAAACCGCTTGGGAACCACAACGCTGTACAGCCTACAGTGAAAAAAACTGAAATCAAAAAACCAGTGCCTGAAATCAAAAAGCCACATCCTGTCAAAGCTGCTCCTAAGAAAAACGTTGAAAATCTTCCACCTCGTACAGTCGTGACAAGGCTTTCCTTGAGAAAAAGTCTTGAAGAACGTACAGAGAACAGCTTGTATCTTTCTGCTCTTGAAGAGTAAGTTTCTTGCCTCAAATGATCCATTTGATAAATCTATTTTTAGTTTGGAGGAAAAAAAATCTGATAAAAAAAAGAAAGTTGAAAATAAGCCACCGGCTGGTGTCAAAGATTATGACTTGGCACATATTAAGGATCAGGTGTCTGTTTCTGTATACGCCATGGACATTTTTAACTACCTTAAATCTAGAGAAGTAATCTTAATTTGATTTTTTCTTTCTGACCATTAATTTTTTTTATGTTTTCAGAAAGACTTTTTAATCGATGATTATCTTGTTTACCAAAAAGAAATTTCAAAACTTAACCGAGAAATGCTTGTCGATTGGATGGTCTCAGTACAAGAAAACTACGAGTTGACTCATGAAACTCTTTATTTAGGAGTTAAACTCGTTGATTTATATCTTTCCAAAGAAATGATTCGTAAATCTAAATTACAGCTGGTCGGATGCACTGGACTCTTTATCGCATCAAAATATGAAGTGGGAAGCTACTTCTGCCAAAACTCTGTAAAAATTTTTTTAATTTTAGGAAAAAATGGCCCCATCAATTGATGACTTCTTGTATATCTGCGATGGGTTGTATAGCATCGATGAGATGCTTCGTATGGAGTTTAAAATCTTAAAATCGTTGGACTTCCAACTTGGAATCCCTCTCTCCTACAGATTCCAAAGGAGATATGCCAGGGTAAGGTTTTCATATGACATCATTTTTATCTAATTTTCATTCATTAGTGTGCGGAGCTTGATTTTTTGTTGCTTACTTTGGCTCGCTACATCCTTGAATTTAACCTAATGAATTATGAAGCGATAAGTTTATCTGATTCTAAAAAAGGTGCTGCTGCTCTATATATGGCACTCAAGATGACTGGAACAGGGCAATGGGACAAAACATTAGAATATTATTCTGGTAAATTAAAAAAAAAAAAGATTTTTTAACTTTTATTAATTAACTTTCTAGGTTACAAAGCTTCAGACTTCATTGATATCTGCAACCTTTTTAACGACTATTTAAAAATGGAAGAAAAACATCCTCAAATAAAAACAGTCAAAATCAAATATTCCAACGAGTAAGCATCATCTTTTGAATATATGACATCAAAATCTAAACACCAATTCCAATTTTTAAATCAAATCTGATTTTAATTTTCAGACTTTTCTTTGAAGTAGCGAAAATAGGTCTCCTTGAGAACTATAAATTGGATTCTTGAATGGTTGGAGCACGGAAAGGAAAACGCTACATTTGCTTCTTCGTTTTATTTAAGTTTTAGGCTAATATAAAATAAAAGTAAAGAATAAAACAACAAAATTTTTGGTTGTATATAATATTTGTTGATGAATACTGTGTAACTTTTGCCCTTGTTTTTGTTTTTTAGATAGTTTTTTTAAAAAAAATTTACTCTTCCTTTAACTTATTTATAACTTTTCTTTTTCTCTCTCTTTTGTTGCTTGTGGTTTGAAATTATTTATAAATTAAGAACTTAAGTTAAAAATTGCTACTCATGCTCTGACTTTTTAAATTTAATTTTGTACTTTTTCTGTTTTATGAATCAATAAAAAAGAAATTTCCCTCACATATTCTTTTTTTTAATGAGCTTCTAAAGTAGTGTGCTCTATAATTTCACGACTATACTCATTTTTGAGCTGTTTTTTCAGAGCATTTAAAAAAGCAATATTTTAAACAACGATTGCATCTTAAATTTAGTAAAATTGTTTGTAAATAATTGTATTTTTTTATAAATAGAGAATTGAGTTTTGTATGATAATTTTAATTTATTTGTAAGACCTATCCAAAAAAAAAAACTACCTGAAATTGCTTCACAAAATGAGGGGGTTAACCACCTTGTCATACCACTTTCTATAGGGTTTCTGAAAACCTGTTTGTTTCTAAAGGGCGTAGTTGCCTTCCCTTGTTTTCTCAGTGCTCAGTCATTGCATCTTAAAAAATAAGTACATAAATCCAAAAGATTGGGTTTCCAAGGACAAAGGATTGTGCTGTTCTACATGCTACGCTTCGCAGAAAAAATGGAGAGAGCATAAATGAAAACTTGTTCACCTGATGAGACTTATCAATTCGAAACTGGTCATTTGGGCCTTTGACCTAATTAAAACGTGCTTAACTTTCTTATTCCGGAAAAAGACATCTGTTTATTTTATTTTCAAACTTTATTAACTATAATAGAATAGACTTCAGATTAAACAAAGAATAAGTAGATTTTAATTTCAATGAATTTATTGTCAAAGATCAAAATTTCGATTGTTTAAAATGTCCGACTGGCATCTTTACAATGCACTTTATTGGAAGCTTCTATGGAGCTACAAGAGGAAAATAGTTTTGTTGTCACTCATTACGATCGCCGCTGTATTGATCACTAATTTCGAGTTCATTGTTTCGATTTTTGTAAGCACATCGACAGAAATCGAAGAAAAGATCACAAATCCCATGACTCCGGAGCAAATATTTATGTCGGCAAATCAGAAGACGGAAATTAAATATGCGCCAGAGAACGTGGAGACTTCAGCAATAATGAGTGAAGTTAATCGAAAGCTAAAAAATTGTAATTATATAAAAACTTCATATTTTATGCTCGTTGAGCCCCAAAAGGAGGGAGGTGTGGAGATCGTGGGAACCTTGCGCAACCCTTGGGGATACCACCCAATAGTCGAGTAAAAATTTTGTTACTTTTCCAGGCTCCCTCAAAGGTCTTAGAAGTGCAGAAGAAGTCGAAAAAAAGTTCATCGAGGAGAAATCAAAAAAACAAAATGAGACTGAAAATTTTTTTTCATACGGTGTCATATTTGAACATGTGTCTAAAAAAAAATTGACGTACTCGTTGAGAAGTACTGTTAGCAAAGGCTGGAAAATGAGAACTCATTTTTCCCATTTAGATTTGGCTAAAGGAGAGAGTGGAGGAGGTATTATTTACAAAAATTAGTTATCTATAATATGTTATTTCACGATCCTTATATTTCTCTGACGTATTTAAATATGGCGATCAGTGATCACTAATAGGTAGTTAGGGTTAGAATCTTAAAACGCACTCCTTTTATTTGATAAAGGAACAAGTAATAAAATTCTTATTTTTACTATAGAAAATTATTTTCGTCGGAATTTCGTACCTTTGCAAATCGCTATAAATTCTGGATACCTGAAGTACTTAGGAGTGGCAGAGAAGCAAGTAAGCCATTGTCACTTACCGCCATTATTATTATTGTACTAGCAGTGGTCTCTTCAAGAATTTCCGAATCCGAAATATACCAGACGATCTAATTTATTCAAATCTACTTTGAACATTCTACTTGTATATGGTATGAGCCCTATATTTTATTGTATGATAAAATTTATAATGGATGAAAAATCATCAGGTGCAAGGGTATTTTACATTTTATGTATTTAACAATCTCATGATTTTTTTTTAAAGGACATTATGATTTTGCACGGTTTCAAACTGCAATTTGTTTATTTTTATTGGACTATATATTTTATAATTCCGTTCTTAATTGTTATAACAATTATGACGATAACAGCCATGGTGGTTAAGGCCTTGAACTACTCTTCGGCGTTTTTGTTTTGGCTTCTTTTATTCATTTTCGTGATAACTTCAATGGCATTGGTTTTCTTTTTGGCTTCAGTATTTAAAAATAGTAATAAATCATTTTTTAATTGAGAACCTCTTAGGGGGCACGTATTTTTTTTGTCAAATCTTTGGTTAAAAATCCGAAAATTTCTAGATACGTTTGCGATGTTGTTTTACTTCATTCCTTTAGCCGGAATCGTTCATCTTCGGCAGTACGCAAGTTTTAAAACAATGTCTTTCATGGGAATCTTGATCGCTTCGACTCCAGGAGGGTCATTGGTGCAAGGAACAGGTTTGATCGCGTGTCATGAAAACGAAGGTAACATTTTTTGAGAGGTTAGTCATGTTGGGTTTAAAATTTTGTTCGTTTTGTTAGAAATTGGTGTCAAGTTTGAAAACATAAATACCATTCATAAGGCATGCATAGACGGACCTTATTTGTTAATAATACTGCCTCCTTTAATATTTACGATATTTATGATATTATTATCAGTCTATCTTAATCTTGTGCGACCTGGAGCATACCGTAGAGCGAAACCGTGGTATTTTATTTTTCCAGTAAGTAAAATCAGTTTGGGCATGCAGCTAAATTTCTTTTTAGAATTTTATGACCAGTTGTTTAAGGGTAAAAAAACCAATTCCACGTCGTTCTAGAGGACCGACGCCCGTGATAGAAAACATAGAGCTTGATGAAGAAATTCGGGTTCGGAACTTATACAAAGTCTTCAAAAATTTCGTTGCTTTAAACGACCTCTCACTCGGCTTTTACAAAGGGCAGATCACGTCGCTTTTGGGACACAACGGCGCCGGGAAAACGACTTTTTTGTTCACCATCACAGGTTTTAAGGACAAAAAGAACATGATAAAGTTTTCATTATTTTTGTAGGCATAATTTCTCCAACTTCTGGTGAAATCATTTATCAAGATTATGACGTCCTGCTGAATTTTAATAAGTTCCAAGAATCTTTTGGTTTTTGTCCTCAGCAAAATATCGTGATTGACGATTTATCTGTTAAGGAGCAAATTTTATTTTTTGGAATGGTTTGAAGGAAAACTAAAGAATAAATTAAAAATTGATTTTCAGGTTAAAAAAATGAGCAAGTCCGAAGCGCAAAGAAAATCTGAAAGTTTGCTCACTAAATTCAACATGTCTGAGAGACCAAATGCAACTGCTGAACAGCTTTCGGGGGGACAAAAGCGAAAATTATGCCTTGCGATTGCTGTTATAAATGATCCACCAGTATTGAAACAATTTCACACTTGATTTTAAGCACATTTTGTTTTTCTCAGGTTCTTTTTCTTGACGAACCAAGTTCCGGTCTTGACCCTGAATCCAGGAGGAATCTGTGGGACATTGTTTTGGTGAGGCTTCGTTGAATATGATTAAATAATATTTAGGTTTAGAATTTAAGGAAAGACAGGACTATAGTAATCACGACTCATTTCATGGAGGAAGCCGATGTTCTGGGTGATAGAATCGCAATTGTTGCTCACGGCGAACTTAGATGTTATGGATCTCCCATGTTTTTAAAAAAATATTATGGTAAAAGCCTCCCTAGTTTAGTCTATTAGATGAAAAGAACCTACTTTTGAAGGATTCGGACACAGCATTTCAATCGCTTATAAAAACGAACCAGAAGAAATTTCATCAATTGTGAATTCGTACGTGAAAGCGACGAATATAATCGACCCGAACAAGAAACAAATCACGTTCAACGTGCCGATGGAAGAGACGCCAAAATTACCCGGATTGTTTACGGCATTGGATTCGATCATCGACAAAACTCAGTTAAGCGTCAGTTGTTCCTCGCTGGAAAACGTGTTTTTAAAGTAGTATCCGATCGAATAACTAAATTAAAGAGTAATTATTTAAACTCAGAGTTCAAGAAGGTGAAGGAATAACGACTGAATTTGAAAAAAGTGATATTGACTTTGTGGTTGAAAAACGAAAGAAAAATACAGGAGGTAGACTAAGGATTTGATTTATAATGTAACCCGGGGTTTTAACCATTAGGCCTTCCTTCTCCCTGTAACTGATTACTAGTAAATAACTTCTTTCAATTTGCGTTTTACAGCAGCTAAGTTTTTCCAACAATTGGCATCTTTGCTTCACAAAAGGGCGCTGCATATGAAAAATCAATGGATCCTTTATGTCGGTTTACTGTACCTGGCGCCGACTGTCATATTAGTTATTTCAATGCTCATTTCAAATTCGACGAAGAAAGCAGCATCGGAAAAGCTCGAAGTAATCTTCTTAGATTTGGATTTTTACGGAAAGACAAAAGTTTTTATCAGCGGCTCCGGACGAAACATCTCTAAATCATTTCAAAAATTGATAGAAAACCAAGGTTCGTCCGCAGTCATGACTGATAGCGCATTGAACGGTATCTGCCATCTTGGAAACAACTACTCATTAATGTTTGCAGAGCTTATGTCGTCTGTGATTGAACACAATTTTCAAGAGAAATATATAGTCGCTGGTGAATTTTTAAATAAAAGTGCGATTCTGTTTTATTCTAGGAGCGCAATTCATTCCGCTCCAATCGCTGCAAATCTCTACTACAATTCATTTTTACAAAGTAAAAATCTTAGAACATCTATTTCTGTCATAAACCATCCTTACGCATTTGCATCAGTAAGCTTGGCACATATCCCCGTATCTCTCTACTTTTTTATAGGCATGTGAAAAAACAGAAAATGATGGATCATATTGGTTTTCGATAGTGACAATGATTTTATACTCTACGTGTGTGTTCAATTTTTTTCCTATGAGAGAAAGAGAAGTAGGGATAAAACATCTCCAGTATATGGCCGAGCTAAAGCCAATGACTTACTGGATATCAAACATTATTTTCGACATAGCATTATCCGCTATTTCGATGCTTCTTTTACATTTATAATATACGTCATGGATACTTATAAAGTTTACAGCGCTCCAGATCTTATGTAAGCGCGGAAACAAAGCAAAAGTTTTAATTTTTTTTTAGTCGGCATATTTTTGACGTTTTTCATCTTTTCTCTCTACATAATGTTTTTGGGTTATTTACTCAGCATAGTAATAAACGGTTACGATATTGCGTCGAGCGTTATATTTTTCGGAGTCATTTTATTTTGTAGGTATTGAAAACCACTGTGCGGGGCATACCGTACATTTATGCTTTTTTTCTTTTAGATTACGCTTCGCTCATCTTGGAAATGTTATTTGTGAGCCTTAAGAATTATCTTTTTTGGTTTAACCTTGTTACACCGATTCGTTGTATGTTTGACATTTTAAAGGATGTCGACTCGACGTCATTTTATAGACGGTTGTGCAAAATATGTTCAAATTTGGAAGAGAATATCTGCAAAAGTACATAAGGCTGCCGACTTTATGAGCAAAAGTTAACAAAGCACATCATTTTAGACATCAATGAGTCCGTTATTTTTAAAAAGATGTTTCTATACCAGATTACTTGGATGCTAGGTCACGGTGCTTTTGCCTTGTTGCTTACTGTGCTGTTGGATTACAAATTACTTGAATATATCAAGTATTTTTACACAAGGAGATGGTATAAAGAAACCAATCAAGAGTACGATGATGACGTTCAAAGAGAGAAAGAAGCCGTAAAAAATATTTAGCAGGTTGTATTTTTTTTTTGTGGGAGGAATGTTGCTAACTGGTTTTCCTTTTACCAGAAGAACCTTGGAAAAAACGAGGAGATGAAAATAAAGAGTTTGCACAAGAAAATAAAGGTTCAATAATTTTAGAAGAGAATAAGGGTGCAACTAATCGTTATTTGTACCACGTAATGGTAGATCAAACTCCTCCGGACGAAAGCCAAAAAAGTATGTCTGATTAGCATCTTTATTTCTTTCGAAAACACGTTGGCTTTAGCATCTGCTAAGTCTTCTGCCAAGTCGTCTGCTAAGTCGTCTGTGATTTCGATGTTGGATAAATCTGAGACACCGCCGGTAATGATTGTTGATGGTCTGACCAAGATGTACAGCAAGTCCATCGTGGCAGCAGATCAAGTGACTTTTGCCGTAACAAAAGGACACTGCTTCGGCCTTCTTGGTGTCAGTGGTGCAGGAAAGTCGACCGTCTTCTGTATGCTAAGTGGAAGAATCTATCCGACGAAAGGCACAGCTTATATAATCGACGAAGATAAAAAATACCAGCTGAAAATCCGAGGATTTGATTTCATCGATAAAATGGGCTATTGCCCTCAAGAATATTGGATACACGGATACCTAACTGCGAATCAGTTGATAACCCACTTTGCCCACTTGCGAGGAATTCAAAAAAGCGAGGTCAAAGACGTCGTTAACCATTGGATAAAAATTTTGGACTTGCACAATTATTGCGATAAGCCATGCGGAACATACAGTGGAGGAAACAAAAGAAAATTAAGCACAGCGCTGGCACTCATCGGTGAACCAATCATTATTTTACTTGATGAACCAACAACAGGAGTTGATCCTGTAGCACGAAGGAAATGGTGGCAAGTTTTTCGACTTATCAAAAACACAGATCAGTCAATGATACTGACATCTCACAGGTTAATTCATGAAAAACAAAATACAATTTTTACTTCCTTTTTAGTATGGATGAATGTGAAGCTATATGCAACAATTTGGCTATAATGGCAAAAGGAAAAGTTCAATGCATTGGCGAAATCAATTATTTAAAAAATAAATTCGCCCAAGGATGTACAGTATTCATCAAGTTCGATATAAACGCACCAGTAGATATAGCAGAAAAAATTAAAATGCTATGATGTCCACATTTGGAAACTGTGAACTTACAGATCAACAACTAGTAATTTTCTTATTCACTTAAGCTCATTTTCACCAATTATCTTAGGGTTTCTTCATTTTCGGATAAATGAAAAACATGTTCGTTGGTCTGAAACCTTTTCGAAAATGGAACAAATAAAGAAAAAGTTTAGTGAGATTGAAGAGTACATGTTGAGCGACACTACTCTCGAGCAAATATTTTTATCCTTTACAGACAAAAAATGATTAATTATAACGGACATTTTAGATTGGATTTTTCTTAGAACGAGATAGGATTTCAATGTGCTTAGCTTATAATTAACTACTTTAATGGAGTTTCTTCGATAACCTATTTATTTTAGTGTAAATTTTATAATAACTAACTACGAGGGTAGGAGGTCAAAAAGAAAGGTTTTCACAAGACATAGCTTGGGCATGGATCAGTATAGTAGCTTTGTTCCAACCGCAGTTTGAAACTCCTGGAGCATGCGCTGAAGGGTTCGCACGTCAAATTTGACGTCTGATCGACGATTTGTAAGACAACTTTGACGTCCAAATGCTCCAGGAGTTCCAACTGCGGTTGGAACAAAGCTTATAAGTACACGTTATGAAGAAATCCAATATTTTTATCTAAAATTTATGATTAGAAAAGAAAGTTTTTCAAGAAAAAATATCTTTGCAAATGCCTTCAATCGAGCAACGACCATAACAGCAATGAAAATTAAATGAGCACTGAAAAAAAAATTATATTAAATTATTTCAAGCCCCTGTATTACATCTTTTTAAAAGAGTGTACAAAAACGCTTTTTTCATTAAAATTTAACTTTTTGTAAAATTTTACCTCTTCTCCATCTTCAAAGCATCTAGTTTCTTCTGGATCTTGCTTTAATGGATTGTTGCATGCTATACTTAATCCTATTATTAGCAATACAACAAAAACAATTATAGCTCGATAAAAAATTTTGTTGTGAAAAACGAAAAATCCAGATGATTTTTAGAATCCTATCTACAACGAAGAATCCCATCTACAAAAATTGTTAGCGCATTCTATAAAGCTTTGTACAAAAGATAACAGCAGTCTGACCTTCCAGGAATCAACAAAAGTTTAAATTAAAAGTTTAATTTGTTTTTAAAAATTATTTT